>JNDS01003774.1:0-15522 GCA_000697035.1 Rhizopus stolonifer B9770
ACAAAAAAAAAAAAAAAAAAAAAAAAAAAAAGATTTTATAAAGTTCTTGTATGAAGCAGGTATTGTTGAAAGGCCGAATCCTGTGGCCACTTCGAAGACTAATGTTCAGGATTATCTGCGTCACATTAGATACCTATTTCAACTGAAAAAGGTTCAAAATAAAACGTTAAAAAGCCTCCTTTCAGGTAAAGTCATCTTGCTTTTATCTCAGACTTTATCAAAAAAATTTCAGTCGTCTGCTTTTAGAGTACCGTAGAGTGGCTGTTATATTTCTAATTTCGTAAACAATAGTCTGATACCACAATACTTGCAGGACTTTCACAGTGTTGATTGTGTGTTAAAGTCGATATTGTTTTCTTCTGGAAAAAAGGAATAAATACATTCTGAGACTTAAAAAAGAAAGACTTGGATACCTATTGCTTCTTCTGACAAAAGGATTGTATAAGCTATTGGGAGACTGCATAACAAAATGGACCACTTTAAGCTTTTCTTTTTTTTTTCATACATTTCATAGCATTCTCTGGAGTAGAGCTATATTATCAAAAGATCAGAGTTTCTTCTATTTAACACGTAATTGTTTAACATGAAACACATACCTTGGATACCCCCTTTTTTTTCGTTCAGGAGTATACTCAGATCATTCAGGTAGCAAACTCATGTGAACTTAAAGCTTAAACCAAGCCCTGAATGAGATGTAAGCTTTTAATGTTACGTTAAAGAGGAACAGGTAAATGTTGCACAGGGTTACATTTTTATCCAAGTCTATTGAGCTCGGGCCTTGTTCCGGTAATAATCTTCTTTTTTTTTTTCTCTCTATCCATTTTTCTCTTTATTTTTTTCTCTTTTTCACTTTTCCGTCATGACTAAAATCAAAACCCAAAAGATGAATGATGCATTGGACGCGAACGGTAAGCAAAAATAAAAGATCTGTTCTAACAGGCCATATTTATCTCTTTTTTTTTTTTTTTTTTATAATTATAGTTGTTCGTATGCGACCTAAAAGAAAGCGTATCTCAACAGAACAGCTTAATTTCCTGACTAATTTATTTGAACAAACAACATCTCCTAATCATGCCCTAAGAGAAAAACTAACAAAGCAACTTGATATGACAAACCGCGAAATTCAAGTGAGTAAAAAAAAAAAAAAAAAAAGAGTTCATATGATCAATTCGTGTAACAAATCTCTCAAGGTATGGTTTCAAAACCGTCGTGCTAAAGTTAATCGAATTGGATCACAACAAAAGCAACAGAAGCAAACTCTAGAAAAGCCCAAAAGAGTGGATAATAGCCCCAAATTTTACTACTGGCATCATGAATCTTCTTTCTCTGCCTCAAGCTCCGTCTCTCTTTCCCCTCCTCAAACACCTTATGAGATTGTGTTTCAACCAGGTTCGACGCCTATCGATATCTTGGCTACTGCTGCTGTCTATGTTCAGCGTTGGGAAGAAGAGCAAAGACAATGGCAAAAAGAGGAACACTGGAGACCTTGGAATTAGTCCAAGCCTTTCTTTATTCTGTGTATATATATTTATGGTCTGTGCTGTTTTTGCTTCTTTATACCCAAAACGCATAAAAAAGTTCTTCAAATAAAAATTAAATGCCTTTTTTTTTCTTTTAAGTCCTTGTTTTGAAATTACAATAATTTTACAGTGTGTATTGTTTTAAAGTCTTGATACCAATCCAAGATACATACATTAAAATTAGGCATGTTTATTGAAAGCATTTTGTGCGTGTGTTTGTGTGTGTGTTTTCACCCTTTGAAGTTGAATAAAGAAATGACAATTAAAAAGAAAAGGGGAGAAGGATATGATACAAATGCAAAATATAATATATCATGAAACCAGTTCATAATGTAGGAAAAGAAGTTAGTAAATTAGTCCAATGATAAAGTACGCTCATTGAATTCTTCGGGAGTAGATGATTTAGTGTACTTGGCAGTTACTATCAGTTGTAGTCAATTAGATGTCGTGTATTTCGAATTTACATAAAAGGCTACTTACAATGTGGTTTTAAACCCTTTCCGAAATTCAAAACACAGAAAATAGCATTCACAATGGTTAGAACAACTAATGCTAAAGATACGCTTGCTATATATAAAAAAGAATTAATATGATGAAAGACACAATGAATGCTTACCAAAAAATGTAAGGAACTCCTTCACAAATTCGTACTTGTGTGCTTGTGTTTTGTTATAAATACGACATATCTTAAAGATAAAGTAAGCAGCACCAGCACATAAACCCAAAAAGAAAAGAGCAATTAACCATTTTGATTCTTTTCTTACCTATAACAAAAAAAAAAAAAAAAAAAAAAAGATTAATATTCTAGTTACTATTTTTTTTTGAATTATCAATTTACAGCATAGACAGCTAGTAACAATATTATACAAGTCACCGGTAGTGCAACAATGGTAAGTGGAAACTCATAATCATCGGGTTTTAAGACAAGTACAAGATATTGTATTGAATAACCCAAAAAGAAAAAGAAGTCGAGCTTCAAAATGGTTAAAAAGATCTGGTACCATCTATACATGTCTATAAAATAACATTAATAAAAAAAAATAATTATTTTTCAAATGCTTATTTTTACTTCTTATCCCAGGGTCAGCGCCGATCCTTTTATAAATTTTCCAACTAATGTTTCACTTAGTTACAAAAATGAATTAATTTTTAAGGTATTATTTCATACCCAAATTCTTGATACAATCGCGCGCCAAGATAAAAGTACACCAACTGACAGACACCAGTAATTACGCCAACAGCAATTAGTAATCGGTAGATAAAAGATTGTAGCCAGGTAGCGACTTCTTCTAAATTAGCGTTTTTGTAAGACAATGCATCTGCTATTTGTTTGAATTGAAATATAGCGTATCCAAAGCAACAGAGGTTAAATAGCAAGAAGGCAATAACTTGTATTGTATTTTGTGCACGGACCTATTAAGCAAATTCAATTAGAAAAGCTCACTCCTTAGTGTACAATTTGAACCTACGGCATCCCACGCCGTGAATACTTGATATATTTGTGAGAAAATAAAAATCATTAGGTATACAGGAATACCCAAACCCAGATTGTTCTTCGAAAATCTAAAAAAAAAACATGAGTAATGTTAAGTGTCGATTTTGCCAGTCGCTATTACGTTGTGTGATAAAAGTTTGCAAATATCACTGCTTCCAGGGATATAACTATTACAGCCTCTAATACTGATAGTAAGACAAGTGATAGTGAATTAAATGAATTAGACCAAAACTATGATTCATAAAAAATAATTTGTGAATTTTAATTATTAGTTTTTTTTTTTGGGAAGCTTGTTTTTTTTTTTACATTGAACTTGTTTTCAGTTTTTTGTTCTTGAGTTGCATCAAACATTTTTCTTGACGATATATCGAAGCTTCCTTCTGACATTTTATTTAGTGCGAGAAAGAGGGGAAAAAAACGAGTATAACTTTTGCCAAAATGATGCCGCAAGAAAAAAAATCCGGTGCCGGCTTTTTTTTTTTTTTTTTTTTTTTGCCCAACACACCATGTTTTCCCCCTGGCATACTATTTTTTCTTGTCATCGTAAACAGGATGCCGAGGAAAAACACACTGTGTTAAGGGAAAACAATATCGGAATTCTCCATCATAAGACGGATAAAAAAAACCCCGATATCCGTGAAATGAGGACTAATGGTTGAGCGTACCCTTAGTTCACTACACATATTTTACAATTAGAGCCCTTTGTTGAATTTGTTGTCATTTATTTAGACAAATATCCGGATAAAATTGCGTATGTTTAAGTAGAAGTTACGAAGAAATTATTTAAAATAGCACAATTTACATTTGACAGCTTTTCTGCAAAAAGTGAAGCGATGTGTCTTTGTTATTAAAAACAAAGAAAAGAAAAAACTTCCAATTTTTTATAATTCTTTTTCTTTCAATTAGATCAAAAGTACACTTTTGCTGGTGAAAGTATACAGTTCTTTATTGTTCCTCTTTAAAAGCACGATACGGTTGTGTTACTTGAACCGCGACGCATCGGAAGTAATTTTGTCCTTTACTATAGAAGGTTTGATTTAATTCTTATTGCTAATTAGGATAATCGCATTTTAGTCTTCAAGTATTATGCTTGATCTTGGAGTTCTGGTCTTTGAATAGTGCGCCAAGAATATAAAGCTAAATTATGGATTTGGAATAAATTATCAAAATTTTGTATTAAATGGCTTTCATATGTCTCAGAATTTTTATCAGCTTTAATTGTCACTTTAAAATCGTAAAATCAAGTTCTATATTGAAACTCATGTACACCATATAATGTTAGTAATACATTAATTGCGTAATCAAATAATCTTTAGATCTAACCATATACTTGTATCCTACATCTAGGGCGATTTCATTTCAAAATCAGAAAAAATACATTTGGTGCCAACAACTTGAATATGATTATCCTGTTTTTGTTATGGTAAGTGTAAAAATAAACTTATTAACTAAAGATGATACTTATATTTGTATTATTTGGATAAATGAAAGACCTAATGAAGGAAAGAATGGTGATAATAAATTATCAGGTGAACGTCTGAATACAATGATTGGCTTTCTTGAAGGCGTCAAATGGTTAAAGAATCAAGGCTTTGGTGAAGCTAAATTCTCTGGTAAATCAAATAGCAATTATCTGAAAAGTATGGATCTCATAAGATTGGGTATGTTCAGTTAAATGAGAAACGATACTCATTCAATCAGAAGGGTGCTTCACTTACTTTTTATATTATCATTCATACACATGAAAATTAATAGATCATATATGAAATTGCAGAAATCATGGCTCCCCGTTGTGTTGATGATATTTTGAAGTATATAATGGACTTCAATAAGTTGCTTTGTATTATTGATTTGTTTTATAAATAGTGTCAAAATTAAACATCCCACTATAATGGTGCCTCTCATTCCCAATTGATTTCTTCCACTTTGAACAAAATATGTACTTTCGTATTCTCCCCCACAAACAAAAGTAGACGTATATAACGAAGTATTATTACCGATGATTGTTTTCGTCATTTTTTTTAAGGGAATAAATTCCCTTTTTTTTTTTTTTCGGCACAGAGTCCACGAAGAGAATCGTAACCACAGTTCGTCCATCGTCGGACCGCAGTCTTTTGGGTTCTTACCTCTACTCTCCTTCTGTAGGCGGTAATCTGGGTGACAGAATATCTATGCCCTCAGCTATCCTATCCCAGCAAGACGGTCCGACATCTAGTGCAAGCACCAGATAGTGGAGGCTCCCCCTAAGCTCTACGGAGGATTCGGCGGGTGGGGCTACAGCCTCTAGTCATACCTTGTTTAAGGCGTCAGCTTCATAAATTCCTGTTTTATTTGAAGTCCTTGAAATATAAAAAATCAGAGAAAACAAAGACTGAGTATTAAGAATGAGAAAAAAATATCTAGAAATTTCTAGATAAAAGATTGAATTGTGTAGATGATTAAGAATAGAGTGAATAACGTTGTTGACGGCAGCGGGTGAAAATGGAGTGTTGTTAAGGTTGAGCATCAGTGTGTTTGCCATATACCTTGCAAGGTGCATGCAAAAATTTGTTCAAAGGGTAAAGAGGCGAATTATAGGTTAGGAGTGCGGGATCTTGTTGTGTTGGTGAAAGAGCAAACTGTTTAAGGATGTGTATGAGATCGTTCGGCACGTGCTGTATTGAGTAATTGGTATAAGATGAAAAAATGTTAAGCCAGATGGCGTGTTTTGGTGGACAAAGAAATAACATATGACTTAATGATTCTTCGATGGGTGGATGTGTAAAATCACAGATAGTACAAAGAGATGAAGGGTGTTGATTCGGAATTATTTTTTTAAGAATTTGCTTGCAGGGTATGTTCTTGTGGGGTAGACAAAACCATTTAGTACGAGAAAGAAGCGGATATTGAGAGACCAGAAATATTTCCTTGCCTTGATGTAAGCGAGGAAGGCATATGGATTATTGGAAGCGGTAAAAGAGATTTATAGTGTTTAGTAGAAAATATGTTGGCATTGGGCTGTTCAAAGGGTTGAATAATTTGGATAACGAAAGAGTTGAGGTTGATACGTTGCTGAAAAGTAAGATGTGACAAAGGTTGGTGACGAGGAGCCGTCATTTTTTTTTTTATTATCATACCCTTTTCACTTATTATGGATGTGTATACATTAGTCACATTATTTATCTTTGCTTATTTAATTTATAAAGAGCATTATAACCTTTTTTTTTTAGTATCACTACTATTATTACTAAAAGAAACGTACAACGGGCTGTGAATATACACTATAATGCTCCGTCCTAGTAAAACAGCTGATTTAAATGTGTTTCCTACAATAATAATATCACCAACAATGAATTAAGGTATAATTACCCCCAAATCAACAACGCCATACACGCCAAACCATATTGCAAGTTATGCTCCTACATCAAGGAATAATGGTTTACACAACAAGATATAGACAATATGGACTTTTCTGAAAATAACAAGAATTTTTTTGAATTCAGTAGATATAATTTCAATGACGAGCTGCCACTATCAATGAACTACAGAAATCTTGCACCGAGATCATATTTAACGAAAGAGTTTCCAGCGCCTCGTGGTTCTACATAACCACTTGAAAATTCAATAGGTAGAGCATCTGATGGAAAACCTGAACTATGATTAGATTATGTTAATTTATGAGAGTCAGCAAATAAGTATGATATACTTGGGCAATTTATTGTAATATATGTTATTCATACTCTCTGATGAAAACAAAATTATACATTTAAATTTCCAATCTGTGATGATACGTTCTGTTGCTCTAAAAAACGTGGCTTTATAAAGTGAATATAAAGTTGCAAGTCTTTGAGTTAGACTTCATTTCCCTGCTTAAATTTAAAATATCAGTCATTTTCTAAGGCTCATGAAATTTTATTTAAAGGTGTATTTTCCGTAATTATTACACAAAAGATACCCAGAAAAAACGATTATTTAAATTACTGTTTTCAGGACTTTATAAGCTCTTAACTTTTTAACGGTTTAAGTCCGAAAACACTATACAGCACATTGAACATTGTGTTAAAAAAGAACGATAAAGACCTGAGCCCAGTAAAAGAAGATGAAGAGAAGGTCTAATATCCCTGCTCAAAACTATAATTTAAACATTTATAAAGCCAAGAAAACAAGGGGATTGATAGAATGATAATAAATGCATTTTGTTCGCCGGCACATGCTGTCTGTGACATATACTTTTTTTGGGTTAGGTAAAATGATGAGGAGTTCCCAAGATCCTGCAGAAACAGGAGACAATAGCTATAGAAAGCCAATGATCTTTTTTTTTTTTTTTTTTTTTTAAAAAAAAAAAAGGCTTGCATAGTTTAAGCAGGAGCAAGGGCAGGAGCAAGAGGAAAAACAAATACTAAAATTTGATCAGTTTTTCCAATTTTTTTGGTTATTTTATGAGCATCAAAGAAAGTAACACATCAGATGTTTTAAGAGATAATGAGAGCTTTCAGGTGGCATCATTTAAAGACAGTCGTACAGCCTCCATAATCAAAATATCTTCAAGATCCAATTGTGCTGTTGTGTCATAGATAATATTTTCAACTCTTCTGCTTTCTGTTATCTGTAATCTTCTTTGACTTGTTAATTCAGCTAAAGAAGATCTTGTATTATTTATCACGGGTCTAATTGTATCTGCAAGAACGATATCTGAATCATTAGGCTTAGTGGACTTATCTTGGTATAATTCAGACTTCATTAGCTTTTTCTATGAAAAAAAAAGACGCTTTAAAGAAAGGAAAGGAGTTATAGTGATTTACATTATAACGTTTACTCCAAGGAGGAGGCAAATAAAGGACGCCCAAGTTAGGTTGCACACAAAAAGGGCAAACAGCGGGTATAAGCGGAGAGGATCTTTTGAGTTGCAAGAAACACTCAGTGCAAATGGCTTTATGGCAACATCTTGTTTTATTTATGTTGGATGGATAAAACTTTTTTAAAGCAAAAAAATCAGATACATTTCACATTTATTTCACTCTTACCAAAAAGCATATTGGACACTCAGTTTCAAAGCATATCTTTTTGTTTGAGCATATTTCATTAGTACCTAGACTTCTGACATCAACAATTCGTATTGAGCGTGTCCTTTGACTAACCTTTGTAAAAAGGCGCCAATTTCCCTTTGAGTATTAAATTGCAAACAAGGCCCATATCAAAATTATTTTGATCGCAATAAATCCCCTGTGGCTTCAAATAGCCATGATCGACGCTCCTTGTGCAATAACATTTCAGTCTCGAATAAAGCACACCCATTTTATTTGAAGGTGAGAGAGAGAGAGAGAGAGAGAGAGAGAGAGAGAGAGAGAGAGAGAGAGGAAAAGCCCCCTAATCTAGTCACAACTTTTCACAAGTGATAAAACACACTGCTTAAATAAGGAGATCATTTCCCCCCCCCTTTTTTTTTACCTGTTTTCTATTTCGACTGGTTTTTCCAGAAAGGTACATATAACTCAACCAATCAAAAGAAGTTCAATAATAGAATAATCTCGTATGCTAGCATCAGGGGAAACCTTTCTCTTCTCTCTCTCTCTCTCTCTCTCTCTCTCTCTCTCATTTTTTTTATGCCTAAACCTTCACGATTACCTACACTTCATTCTGCTGCCATTGAATCTGATTTGTTGTCTGTATCAAGCAGACAAAGGCAATCAAAGAAAGATGAGGTACATCGAATGGTGTAATAAACCTGTCTTACATTCTTTAGGCTATACGCAAAAAAATGGAACAAGGGCTGCTGAAGAAAAAGAGCAATTCAACCCGTGTCAGACAAACGAAAAAAACATCTGGCACAGTATCTGCTCTTCGACCTACACAAGCATTGACACTCAGAGAAGGTGTATTGGTCATTGAGGCAGCTCAATTGATGGCTGCAAAAAGAAGTGATTGTGTTTTGGTAGTGGATGATGATAATCGTCTATGCGGAATCTTTACTGTAAGTTGTGCATCCCAGAAAAAAAAAAGTCTGATTTTTATGCAGGCAAAAGATTTAGCTTACCGTGTGGTTGCGGATAATCTTGATGCAAGGTTTATTTTAACTTTTTAGATATTTTTGTTTTACTAAACCTCTTCAAGGTCCACAACAGTTTCCGATATCATGACTAGAAACCCCATATGTGTTACATCAGATACTTCAGCTCAGGATGCTTTGAATTTAATGGTCTCTCGAGGATTCCGCCACTTGGTAAAAAAAAAAAAAAAAAAAAAAAAAAAAAAAAAAAAAAAAAAAAGGAATATACTTGATCTAATATATTATAGCCTGTTTGCAATGATGATGGCGATATTTATGGCTTGCTTGATATAACAAAATGTATCTATGAAGCATTACATAAAATGGAAAAGGCGTATGGATCATCGCGTAAATTGTATGACGCATTGGAGGGTGTAGGACGTGAATGGGCCAATAGTCCTGTTCAGTTGGTCCAATATATGGAAGCACTGAAAAACAAAATGTCTTGCCCTAACCTGACATCCATATTGGATCGTACAGAGCCAGTTCAGGTAGCAATGAAAACGCAAGTAAGAGAAGTAGCCAAATTGATGAAGGAGTATCATACAACAGCGGTGCTTGTTATGGATCGTGGTGATTTGACTGGTATTTTCACGGTAAAGGATATATATTATATTTTGATTGGTGCTCATATTATTCAGTCCAAAGACATAGTTTTACGAGTAATCGCAGGTGGTCTTGCGCCAGACAACTGTTCGGTTGTGCGTGTCATGACCCCTCATCCAGACACGGCATTGCCTTCAACAAGTATTTTGGACGCGCTTAAAAAGATGCATGGTAAGAAAGAGAGAGAAATAATAAGAAACTGACATATAAAAGATGGGCACTATTTGAATCTACCTGTATTGGATGAAAGTAAAAATATTGTGGGCCTAATTGATGTCCTTCGACTTACATATGCTACCTTGGAACAAGTAAACAAACAAACAAAAAAAAAAAAAAATCCTTTAATAATAGACCCATTTTGAAAAGATCAACAGCATCGAGGGAAACCAAGGAGATAAATTTTGGCATAGTATTGCATCTGATTCCACCGAGAATGATTCTATATATTCTGATACACAGACTCAATTTAATCAAGAACCACTCTTGTCTCCACTTCCGACCGATCCAGAGGAAACACCTAGTAATTTAACAGATTCGACAATTTCATTAGATGATAATACATTTGCCTTCAAATTTCACTATGCAAACAAGGCTCACCGATTCCGTCATGACATGGACGACTTTTCTACTTTGTTGAAAATTGTTCATCAAAAGATTAAGGCCGAGATCCCACAGTATGCAGATATTTCAATAGCTTATATAGATGACGAGAACGACAAAGTCTTAATGTCATGTAATTCAGACCTGTCTGATTCAGTACACGCTGCAAAAAAAGCAGGCTTCGATCGTGTCCAACTGTTTGTCCAATATGAATCTGAAAACCCCGTAGAAAAAGAAAAGTCTTTTGATTACATGCTACCAACTTCCCTCACTTTTCTAGGCCTTGTCCTTGTATTCACTCTTTCAAAATTAACAAGAAAGTAATCTTTTATTATTAAAATCATGCATTGTCTTCCCAATCTCGGTGAGCTCTTTTTCTTCCTCCAGGATACACCAAATCATTCTCATCCTGTGGAAATGTATTGAAGTTATTCGCACTGTAAAGCAGTGCATTCATTTCCATATCCATTGATACAAAAAGCCCGTCTGTATCAAAGGCACCGCCCGTGTTGGGTTGATTATTGTACATAGGCTGCCCGGACATACCAAACAATTCCGTATTGCCGAAAAAGTCAGGATAGTTTTGCTGTTGTTGTTGTTGTTGTTGCTGTTGCTGTTGCTGTTGCTGTTGCTGTTGCTGTTGCTGTTGCTGTTGCTGTTGTTGCTGTGGCTGTGGCTGTAGCTGTGGCTGTGACTGTGGCTGTGGCCGTGACTGTGGCTGTTGAGGAGGCGAAGAGAATTGGTCATAATTAATAGGCGGTACATACGGACCATTATTACTAACACCAGGGGTATTTGCGTCTGTTCTTGTACCATACATATACATGGGCGGTGGTTGAGGTCGGCTGCTGTTGCTCATGGGCGCACTATGGGCAGGGATAGGTGCTGGAATACTGTTGGTTGTGGTTTGTGACAAATCAAAGCCCATATCCCTAAACAGTATGTGATTCATGTTATTATTATCATTACTAGTATTGATGTTAGGTTGAGATGTCATATTAAAGTCCATGATGTTGTTATTATCGAATAATAAATTAGAAGGAACCCCCATTAAGTTGTTGGGATCATGAAATCCAATATTGTTGGCTGGTTGTTGTTTATGTTGAATGGGCGTGGAGGGATTGATGGGATTGGTTTGTAATGGCTGTTGATATAATTGAGAAGGAACATGCATCTTGGGCGATACATTGGAAGGTGTAAAACTGCTACTGCTGCTAGTACTCTTTGGTTGTGGAGGGTGGGCTTGACGTTGACCAATTTGGGGAGATTCAAATATTTCGGGATGGAATACAGAGGAAATCGATTGCTGGTTGATAGAATCTTCATTTACAGGAGGCAATTCATTCAAATCTGTGCATAAACTATTTCTTGTTAAGAAGCCTTCAATACTTTCTATAATATCACATATTTTTGTCATATAAATCAAAGGCGATTTTTTGAGAACATCAGCAGTAATGATCAGGTTGCGTTGGGCCAATGTGCTCACTTCTTTTTCGTTCGACATGGCGTTGGCTTGATGAATAGTTACACTGGCGATAATACCATCCATAGCGTAAAAAAATTGACACCATTTCAAATGGTTAGCATATAAGTTAAGCATGCGAGTAATTAAGTTGGCAGATTTAGTACAGATATTGAGAGAAAGCAGAGCCACTGGTGTTGCTGTTTGATCTTGCTTTGGTAAAAAGAATTTGTGCAACATAATCCAAGTAGTTTGATATTGAATATTGAGAATAAGGCAAGCTTCATCTCTAAACGAATTTGTCTTTTGAAAGCTTTGTTCATCAAAATGCAATTCTTGAGGAAGTTCAGATAACCAACTTGTCAATGAATTCTCCAGTCTTGAAATAGCGGATAACAAAGATTGACCTGATTGTTCTGAAGGTAAATGCTTTGTGATATCTTTTCTTATACGCATCAATTTAATTGAATAGACTGTAAAGTGTATTCTATAGCCAGTCTCTTCATCTTCATGTTCTAATCTAACTGGATATTCTAAATCACAATCCTTATCATCTACCATAGTTGGTCTATTTGATTCTAATGCTGCACACAGGTCCAACCAATAAGCTGACCACCAAAGACGTTTGTTTGTCTCACGTTGATTCAAATCAGCAGGCATGTGCTCCTTTTTGTGAAACTTGAGATCTTGGGCCATTCTGATGGCTAAACCAATGTAAAGATAAGCTAAGCTAGATCGCTCACTGGATAACTGGTACATATACAGATTGAGTAAAGCCTGTATCGTGATTGGGCTGCTGATATCAAAGCATTTTTTCAGCACCTGTCTTGCATTCTTAAAATACACTTCTCCCATATTGGATGGCGCAGCAGAAGTTGCAGAGTGATAAATACATCCGTGTTTAGAGACCCATGCATCGATTGAGTTTCTTAATAGAGCATCTAGTGTATCGTTGGAGTAGTGCTGTATAAATGCCTCTTTATCAACAATCTCATAAGCCAAGAAACATGTATGGTAGCATGTATGCATCAGCCTATCCAACGTGTCCTTAGGTAACGTGGAAGACATATTGTTACCATTCACGTTGTTTGTATCCTCCATTAGCTTTTTTTCTTGTAAAATCTTTTTAGCTTCAACATCATCCACTTCCCATAAACGCCCGCCTTCGTTCATAGTGTTAACACCTGCATGGGTGTTATCTCCATCTAAGTAGCCGTTGAACATGTTTCGTTTGCCTGGCTGTTGTTGTTGCTGCTGTCTATCACGTGAAGAAGAATAAACTGAATTCTCAGGATTAAACAATCCTGTTGAGCTTGATTCGTTATTGATGTTTAATTGACTGATTCCGTTCAGCAATATTTTGTATAAATCTGCTACACTTGCAATGTTCGTATCAATCCTTAATCCAGAAGGCGATAGAGACAATTTCCAAGTAACTGATTGATTGTTCACGTCGCTTTGGTTCGTACTTGCTATTTGCATATTATCTTCGTTAGGTGAAATAATAGGATAGCCAGTATTGTTAGGAGGAACAGAGGAAGAAGGGGGTGAAGCAAACGGGTTGATGTTTTCTTTCATCCGTGCCAATTCTGACTGCATCTTTTGCATTCTTTCTTTTAATTCTTCGACGTAATTACCAAGTTGATCAAATGCGTGTCCATCAACTCTACGAGGTGGAGTAGCGTAACTACAGGGTAAACCAGCAATAGCACACCGACCACATGTAGGCTGAATAAAATCACATTTAACCTTCTTCTTTCTACAACGAATACACTTTTGGTGTCGTAAGTACCTTTACACTTTTTCTCTCATCAATATACTTACTGCTAAGCTAGATCTTGGTCTCTTTGGCCTTGATTGTTCAGGCTGCTTTGGTGATTGCTGACCATTATCGAATACAGTAGACATTCTTGTCAACAAAGGGAGGAAGAGGAGGGAAAAAAAATTAAAGTTTGTTTTGAATTATAAACTGTGTTTCAAATGTAACCAATCGATTTATTCCAAGATGACAAGGCAACATCATCTAATTGAAGGTTTTGCCCTCCTTTGAAAAAACTTTGAGAGGAGCGACTGCTTTGTTGTCTTTATTACCATAAGAAGTTTTACGGATATTCATTCTATGCAAGCTGACTTATACGTATCAACCGTATCAATGTTCCAATGAATAACATTGTATATATGGTCCGTGTATGTTGTTTTCTTTTTGTGCATTTGTATGTATGTGTCTGTGTATTTATTTTCACACTGTAACTTAAACAAAAGGAGCTTCTTAGGCTTGCCTTTTCTTTGTTCGGGCAATCAATCCTCATGTCACCTTCCTTTCTTAAACAACGGCCTAGACTACCCTCCAAATTTGCATTATGTGTCTTAATAATATGCACAAGCTCTTTTGATGTTATGTGAGTTTTTTTATTCGTGTTCGGTATAAAATGCCAGTTTTTTGTAAACCCTTGTCTATTTCGCGTACCTTTGGCTCCCTTTTTTTTTTTACTTCATTTTAGCACTTAATTTCTAATTCAGCTTGTGAACATACAGGATTTTACCCTAAATTTAGATGATGTATTTTTTTTCTGGACGAATGGATATTTATTTTCAGACATTCTTCTTACCTATTTTTTGAACAAAATAAATGTTGAAATCAGACAGAAAAAGGATTGGCTTTTAGATGAATGAGAGTTTACATTTAGACATTTACCTATATATTATAGAAAATCAGCAAATATGAAAGATGGTTTTTAGACAAAGTTATAGATCTAAAGAAACTCTTGCCTGTAATTATCTTTATGGTCCCCGAAAGAACCAGCTGTGTACAGTATAGCGATATTTTTCATTTTCGTTTAATGCTGCCTTTTAAATTCTTCGGGTCTTCCCTTCCCCATCCAGACATCCACACCGATTGACAACATGTTTTTTGCCGCATTCACATCTCGCTGCCAAAGTGTGGAGCAGGTTTTACGTTCCAGCACACCTTGACCGCGAGTATGTGAAGCAGCCTCAAGACTTTCCGAACGGCACTTGTTGCAAATTTTTGAAGTTTTGTATTCATCTATCGTAATCGCAATATGTCCGCCTTCCCTTTCTCTTTTTTTTCAGTGATCTCCATAAAACTCCTATCACACCAGACCTGTTATTCTTGAGCTTAACGACGTCCTTGCCAAACATACCATCGCCGGAAATAATTAAAGGTACCAGTAGTTCTTGTTGAAAACGCTATTTGGAACAGCATTATGACTACCAGAAATACACATATGATTTACAAAGCACATTGCTCTAAATATTATGTGTCTTAAGTCTTTTGAGGTAGCAAGCACCTTCTGGTAAAGTAAATCTTGATATTCTTCATTAATTACTGATCTGAAAGGTAGTTTACGCGTAAAAGCCTTGTAACCGAGGCCTAAATTTTCTGAAAGAGATTCTTTTTTGGTTGGTCTATGATTGACACATGCAAAAGATCTTGAGGAGCTATGCCTTGGTTCTTTACAACTTTTACATGTAACAGACGAGGAGCCAGATGAGATCTTTTGATACTTTGCAGCTCTTTTATCTTGCCTAACACTACTAGTCTGCTTTCTTTTCTTTCCCTTTGCTGTTCCAACTATGAATATATAATTTATAGATTAGTTTGGGTTGGTGGAGGGTATGTCTCAACTTATTATTACCATCATCGGCTGGCTCTTCTTTATAAAGTTTGCATTTAAAGTAATTGTTGTTTGCATGTCCAGTTTTGTGACAGTATTTGCATATCATATCTAATAAAGCAATTAGAAAGTGTAAAGACATAAGTATATACATGTATATACTATATTCCTAACCT
>JNDS01003802.1:0-17894 GCA_000697035.1 Rhizopus stolonifer B9770
CTTTTTTTTTTTTTTTTTGTTGTTGAACATTTTATTTTATGAGTTATGTCCAAACACGTTTCTCAAGACAAATTTTGCGGTTCTTGTAGGTAAATCAGATTCAATAATTACCAAAGCAACATGAGCGACCTGCGCATTCCAAGATGCTTTCACTAAAAAAATAATCATTCATCAACAACTCTTTCTCTCTCCTTTTTTTTTTTTTTTTTTACCAGAGGGAACAAGTCTACGTTCATAATAAAAGATACTGTCATCAACTGATCTTTCAAGTGGTGTAAGATTGCGTACAAGAGAAATACGTCGAATAGGTTCATTCAAAAGTAGATCTGCACTTGATTTCGTTTCGTCAATCTGTGCTTGAACATGAGCTGTATTTGTCAAAACTTGAACGCGAGTTTGACTAGTGAATAAAGTGGCTAAACCGATACCAGCTAGTAAGGAGGTCCACTTGTTGGGCATATTTAAAAAAAAAAAAAAAAAAAAATAGTCAACACGGACTTTGAAGAATCCATCTTTTCTTGCTCTTATGAAACCCCCTCCCTATAAAACGCGTTATTTGTTTAAACTGATATGAACAATGAGATGATCTTTATATCTCATATAAAATTAAGTTTCGGATATTCATTTGCTCAATGAAGCCCTCTACCCCTCCTCTTGTTTCCCACACCTCCTTTTTTTTTTTTTCTTCAACAATGTTTTTTTTTTTTTTTTTAAAAAAAAAGTATTTTATAAGAGATTTATGTACATTTTTTCGGTTGTGGTGAAGAGTCTATGTACAAAAGAAAGAAAAATGAGGGGAAATCAAGTGGGTTAAGGTAACAAAGGTGTTGTTTGATCATCTGACCTTGAATTAAAAAGGACAGCGAGCAACATGTTCCAAAAATACGAAACGAACACAAGGAATCGACTAAACACACCAGACCTGTCCTCATCGTCGTTATAAAAATGAGTCACGGCCGACCCATAGTTTGATAATGAGGAAGATGAATATTTTGCTGCGTCACACTCTTGAATGATATCAGACAGAGATTGGTAGGAAAAGTTTGATTTGGCAGATACAAAGGTATTGGAGCTCACAAGAGAAGAAGATCGTGGTAATGGCTGCGGTTCGATGGGAAGATAAAGATCGGAAGGATGTGTATTACCGAGATTATTACTACCACTGCTGTTATTACTACTACTACTACTGCTGCTGTTGCTGCTGCTGCTGCTACTACTACTACTAAAAACTGGTTGAGTATGTAAATAGTCTTCTTCTTGATAATCATCATAGTAATCATCATTTTCATCCAAAGGCTGGTGAGAAGAGACACGAAAGAGATGAGTGGAACCGAGCGAGTCGAAATCTTTTTGATCAGAATAAGGTCTTGAATAGTCTTCTTCTTCAGCGCCTACTGCTAGACCACCAATCGTCATGTTAGCATAATCCTCCACATTCCAATCTTGTTCGTCATAATCCTCTTGTGTACGCGGTGAGAATTCGTGTGTGAAGAGAATATCGTCACCGGATAAGAGAACGGAAGGTTTGACAGGATAGATGCCTAATAGGGTTTGCTGAGATTTACTATAGATGCTGTGCAAGTGCCAACACTCTCGAAACGAATAAGGAGCCGATCGTCGCTTTGTATCAGGATAAAGTTGCTTGGTGAATTTATCCACAGTTGCATAAAACACTCGATTGGCTATTTCAAACGTGGTATTGTGATGTTGACCAAGAAAGTATAATTCTTCTTCTCTATTGACATCTTTGTGTTCTTTGTCACTCAACATTGAAACTAAAGAAAGGAGGAATGGTTTAGAACTCTACATTTCCCTTCATCTCTTTATAAAGATATATTACATTTCTTACACTCCAAGGGGGAGGGGGGCGAATAATAAAAAAATAAAAAAAATAAAAAAAGAAAGTGAAAGAAAAGTATTGAAATAAATATTCATGACCTCTTATTGTTTATGAATAAATAACTAAAACAACGACGACACAGTTTTCTCTTAAAATATCATCGAATGTTTACTTTTTTTTTTCTTGTCCCGTAAACGTTTGTTTTGTTAATTTATTTCATTAACAAGTAACACAAATTAAGCCCAAAAAAGTGTTTTCCTGTCAATCTGCTTTGCCACTTTACCAAAAAAAGGATTTCTCTGAATAGTAGTCAATAATTACTAAAGAATAATCCCGTATCTTGGGTAGTTAAAATACCAATCCTCTATAAACTCACAATGTTTATATTGTAGACAAAACATAAATTGTTTTATTGTTATTATACTGATAACTTAGAGAGCAGCGTTGAAGACATCACTGAGGTTCTTGTCTTCAACAGCCTTTTCAAAGGACTTGCGAAGAGCTTCAAGAGCTTCAATAGCCTTGTTCTTGGCAAGGATATCGTCTAACTTGAACAATTGAGAGTCGATTTGATCAGGCTTAGCGGGAGTATCAGCGGGCAAAGCATAGTTGTTATCCTTCATGATAGCCTTGATGGTCTTCTTTTCCTTCTTGATAGCACGCTTAGCCATTTCCTTGTCTTTCTTTGCGGAATCAACAGCAGCCTTGGCATCAGCAGCAGCCTTTTCTTGGGCGAGCTTTTCCTCTTCGGCCTTCTTGGCGGCTTCTTCAGCAGCAAGCTTATCAGCAGCAGCCTTAGCATCCTTCTTTGCGTTTCTCTTCTTCTTTTCCTCGGCCTTGAAGATGGCAATACGAGGATCTACAGACAAACAGGTATCGACCAACTTACGAAGACGGGCATTGTCTTCCTTCTTGAGTTGAGCACGTTGGGCACGGTTCTTCTTTTCTTGATAACGCTTATCGTCACGGTTATCAGAACCTTCAGCACCTTCCTTGTCCAACCATTCGAAAGTTCTCCAAGAATCAAAGTTGTAAAAGAAATCGTAGAATCCTTCGACCTCTTCCTTGTTCGAGTTCTCATCACCCAAGGAAGGCACGTTTGACTTGTTGGAGAATCGGCCTTCACGTTCAAACACAGGACGCCAGAGTTCGTAAAAGTCTCCTTCGCTCTTGGCAGTAGGTACATCTTCTTCGAGGTGAGCCATGCCGAAATCAACAGAGTCGTATTGACGACGGCTGACGGGGTTCATCAAGGTATCATAGGCCTTGGCAATACACTTGAAAAACGCATCGTCATTCTTGTCAGCCTTCTTGTCGGGGTGGTGGAGGAGAACCATACGACGGTGAGCCTTCTTGATTTGCTCTTCGTTGGCCAAGTATCTGAGTTGAGTCAAACCCAAGACGGCGTAGTTGTCTTGTGCCTTCCATTGAGTAGGGTCTTGGTTGACTTGGGTAATATCAACGTCTTCGTAGGCAAATTCGACAGTTTCTTCTTCAACCACTTGGCTGGCCTTTTTTTCGGCTTCGTGGCGTTCGTCTTCGGAGAAAGTACGGTTTTGGGTCTTTCTGCGGGCATGGGCGAGGAAATGACGACCGACAGGTTCAAGAAGACGTTGTTCGGTGGCTGTGGGGATGAGTATATCATCTTGTAATTAAAAGCTTACCAGTCAAACCAGCGTGAGAGACAAAGGCTTGGTCAGCCTTGTAGGTGGCAGGGGGAGGGGGAAGCAAGAAATCGAGAGTCAAGGACATTTGATGATAGAGAGACAAAAAAAAAAAAAAAGGAGAAGACCAAAAAGTTTTAACGTGTTGATAAGCCACTTGGACATGTCGCAACTTGAAATAATCGGATCGGTTCATTCTTCCGATTGGATGAATCAATGTTTTGTCATTTTATTCTTGGTTTACAAATTAATTTATAAAAAGTTGCTTTTCTTTTAATTCCAAAAAATTCAATAAATTAGTAAAAAAAAAAAAAAAAAAATTAAGCTAGGGACGTAAAGAAGCTTAAAAAGAACTCAAAAGTAATAAAGAGAAAGAGAGAGGGGGGCAAATGAAAAAATATGATTATTTGAAACTACGCCATTTTTTTTTCTCTCTTTTATTTTCAGAAAAAGTTAGTCCAAAAAAATTTAAATAACAAACAATTCTGTTTTCTGCATATTTCCAAGGGAAAACAATAAAAAGCTTGTTTGTGAAGCCGAAAGAGTAAACCGAATAGAATATTTCGAAAAGAGCACTGGGTTTCAAAAACTTGATATATTTTTAAATCGCACGGACCTCAAAAACTGTATAAATTGCAATTTCCTTCCTTTCTTTTCTTTCCATTATGAGTCATTCGCCTTCTCCACCAAGAGCATTAGCAGTTGTATATGAAGAAAATGATCCTTATAGAGTGGTGAAAAAGAGTCCACGCACTTTGGGTAGATTACTTTATTTACTTTTCTAATATAAAAAAGGGAGAGAACGATAATTAATAATGATTTTTAATAGACTCGGATAGTTCAGAATTTGACGTAATCCACTCACGTACTGCTTCAGATAGTAGTACAAACAAATTATACCATCCAACAACCGACTACGATGACCCCTATACACATATCAAAAAACCAAAGGGAGTGAATAGAGAAACAGAAAGAGCGAATTCCTATTTGCCGTATTCGCACCATCGTAGGGATCCAAACCAGCCTCCTGCATCCACCATGTACATAGAAGAATATATACCACACGCCTCCACCAGCCTTGGTGTAGGTTCAATGCTCCAGGACAGTCTGGCAGAACCCATGGCACCCTTACCACTCAAAGAGACACCCAGAATGATAGAAGAGCTCCCAAAAAAGAAAAAGGGCAAAGAACTATGCGGCCTCCGATACCGAACGATTGCACTGATTCTGTTTTTATGGATCGTAATCATTATCATCATCTGGTATTTTGTTTGGCCGCGTGTTCCCAACCTGAGTATTAGCCAAGTCAATGACGACACTGATATCAAGGTGGTCACGAACAGCACCAAAAAGTCTTTTTCCACCCAATGGAACGTGAGCATTACGGCAGACAATTCGGTCAACTGGGTGCCCACTCGGTTCAACTCGATTAATCTAGAGCTATTCGACACAAAGACTCTGGTCAAGTTTGGTTATGGTAGCTCGGGATTCATGGTTCTCAAACCCAAAAAGAAATCCACCTTTTCTGTTCCTGTCGCCATATTTTATCAGACGGATTCGCTGAACGATACAACTTTTCAAGATCTCTACAATGCTTGTGGTGTTCAGATTTCTTCCAACGTGCCCTCAGAAAACAGACAGGATATGTTGAACGTGACCTTATTGGCAACTTATCATATCGCTGGGATCGTATGGAATCCCACTAGAAATATCATTGTACGCAGTTTGACTTGTCCTACAAGTTGACATGCTTTTTTTTTTTTTAAAAAAAAAAAAAAAAAACACACGCACACACACAAAATTGTAATTCCTACCCACTGGAAAAGAAGAAAAGATTTTTTTTTTTTTTTTTGTTATAATGTCAACACCAGTACAATTAGTCAACAAGAAATATTTTACAAAACTACCCTCACTTCAAGTCCTTTCAAGACCTCAAAAACAAAGATCAGAGGTTACTGTTTATGTCAAGGGCTTTTTATCAGAAGGCGATGCACCAGAGAATTTTCAAGATTGGATGCATTCCCATCGATTACTTGTTCTCAGTTCAAAACATCAGTGGGCTCCTTCTGCTCTAGGGTAAACATGAATAAAAAAAAATAGAAAAAATAAACAGGCACAATTTTTAATGTACATAAAAAGATACTCTTGGCCTTCAGGCTCACATAGTTTACCCATTCCATTAGCATCGACTGCCTTCCTTTTAGCTAAAAATATTCAACAACTCAAGAAATTTCAACTGCCTACTCCAGGATCTATAGCAGCAGCCCTTGCTTTAGATATAGGACTTCACGCAGGTAGACTTGCTTATCAATTCAATACAGCTACAAGTGAAAGTCGAGATCGAGCCGAGATGTTGGCATGGCGATTATTAGATCTTCGAAGAAAACATGAATATTTACGAGTCGTAGGTCATTCATTAGGTTGTAGACATATTGTAGAAGCATGTTCTCTTATGGAACCCAACGAAAGGTATAAAGAAACTTTCCTGCTTTTAATTTATTTATTTATTTCCATTTAGACCTGATGCTATTCATTTATGTGCACCTGCTTTGACTGCACCAGATATCATTCAACAAATCAAAAAGAACTCGGGCGGTTTGGGTCGTGAAAAGACAACGATTTATTATTCAGAAAAGGATCTTACTTTGGGTATCTTATTGCGTACCATCTTGAAAGGTGATCAAGCTATAGGTGAAATTGGGTTACCTAAACAAGTCGGTATGGAGTCGAACTGGTTGGATCCTTCGGTTCATTCTTTAGATGTAAGCTCATCGTTGGGTGGATATTATATTGGTTCTCATACAGATTATGCCAATAAATTTCATTATTTTGCTCATCCATCATAGACAAAAAAAAAAAAAAAAAAAGCCACTGAGATGAAAACATGTGTTTTTTTAAAAATTGTAAATTTATTTCGAGAAAAAAAAGTTTTAAACAATTCAGAAGCTTCTTTGATGCTATAGAAAGAGAAAAAGTTAATTAAAGACACGATCATTTAATAGGTTTTCTTTAAAATCAGACGTGTGCGATTGACTTCATTCTTGAGGAACCGGTGGGTCCCCACAAGTAACAAGTTACTCATGGTACCGGTTTGAGCCCCCAAGTTCAGACGCAAATTATAGTCATCCTCTTTGAAAAAAAAAAAAAAAAAAAAAAAACAATCTTGATAAAATTGTTTTTGGATTGCTTACCTTTTGAATATGTTTTGTATAAGAGAAAATAAAAAATAAAAAAAAAAAAAAGGAAAGGGAAATCATAAGCTCTATTTATTAAAAGAAGCAGAAAAAAAAATTATTATTTTCTGTATCCGACAAACGGTCACATAACCAGTCCATTTCCAAAATGAGCAAGTTTCTTAGTGATGGAAGTAGGAAATAAAATCAAGTAAAAATCAATAAAACAAAAAGATACCGGTTTATTATTTTTTAAGAGAGTGCTTATTTATAGTTTTTGAAAAAAAAAAAAGTTTTTTCTTTTTTTTTTTTTTTCATCTAAATTATACAATCATATGCTGCCAACGGTTGATCCTCAAGCTAAGGTTTTATATCTTTGGTCATCTTGTATGATCATTGTTTTGCCTCAAATTTGGGTTAGTCGTATAATTGTTATAGGACAAAATATGAATGTATTACAGGATAATATGGTCTCTAGTGCATTTGAGCTTATTCATTAAGCAGAGATTTGTGCCATTCATGATATGCATCAATAAATTAGAGTACCTGCTAATTATATAAATTGGGATATGTTAGGATGGTAAGATCAAGATCGCTGTTTAATAGCTAATCAGCACATTACTTACTTTCAGTCTTGTCATATTTCTATCAGTCCTTATTCATCCGCAACAAACACAAAAACCTATTTTAGTGTTCATTCTTTCATAGGCAAGTTGATGTTAGATAGGAAAGAGGTTCGCTTGGGAAGAGCCCAAGTTGACAAGCTCTTCAATCAACTTTCGATATATCACGGTTCAGGCAACCTGAACATACGTTCTCTATTGTAGTCAATAAAGGTGAGCCAAGCTTTAAAGAAAAAAAGCCTTGTTGATATAAGGGGCCATATCAAAAGTCTGTACCATTCCTCTAGGTGTGTGCCTTTAAGAAATGTTTGATTTATTAAAAACACCTGAAAATGTTACCAACTAATTTTATGGTACTCTTTAAAAGACTATTTTTTTTTTTTTTTCTGTCACGTTCTTTAGCATAATCTTTGGTTGTCAGGATGTACTGTTTTCCTTTACTGGATATTCCAGTCTCTTGAGAAAGAGTGTTTTATTTTTAGAGTTAAACATACTCTCACCTTCACGTTGGGCAATCCTTTTACATTCTATCACGCCAAGCCTACAAGTATTGAAGGTAAGACACGACATCTGCTTGATAGACAAAGACTTGTACACCATTCCAACAGCTTAGACTCTTTTTCTCTCTCTCTCTCTCCAAGAAATTCAGGTGCCAAATTTTTAAGCCTTCTCTACAACTGTCTAAACAAGATGGCACTAGAGAGAGAGAGAGAGAGAGAGTTGAAAACCAGGATACTGGTAAACTTTGTCCAGCACCTGAACATCGCATATAATGGATGAGTCAACGAACGAAACAGCTTTGGATGTGTATCAGTTCAGTCAGGTGACAAATCTGACTCTTTAATCGGGGGGGGGTGTGGAGCGAGTTTTTGGCTCTGATCCATCTAGATTCATAAGAATTACCTCTCGTTGGATCTTTGTGAAGATTAATCAGAGGGCGATATGATTTCTTTCTTAATAACAGACCTTGATTCAAAGGTGCTTTGTTTCCGTCATTTCCAGATGAAAGATCTCTTTGTCCAGTTAACAACACTTGAACTTATCATCGTAGATGGATTTAGTAGTGACGCAAACGTTGTTCATATCTAAAAAAAAAAAAAAAAAAAAAAAAAAAAAAAAAAAAAAAAAAAAAAAAAAAAAAAAACTGTGCGCTTTTAGTCGCTGTAAATTTGATATCATTGGTTTAAAAGAAATGCAGGTTTTTTTTTTTTTTTTCTATAACAAATCACTAATATCGGTTATGCATTAATGTTTTTTTTTTTTTTTTAATCCAATCGCACCTTTATCTGTTACATTTATAAAACTCAGAAAGTGACAAAAGATAAGAGATTACTGAGACAATTGTACTTTTATAACTCTCTCATTAACCACGATTTTTTTATTTTTATTTTCAAATGTATTATTGAGTCTCTTCAACTTTTTCCCAATTGAAATAATCCACAATTAATTCCAAGAACCATGTATAATAATATGTGTAATAAAAAGACCTGCTTTTATTCAATAAAAACAATCATTCCTTTTTTTTTTCTTTTTTTTTATTCCTTTTTATCGTGAGTTTCTTCAGCAGCAGCAGGAGCAGGAGCAGCATCCGTGTTACCAACACCCAACATACTAGCGAGACCACCCAAAGGATTTTCAGCAGTAAAAGGTCTAGCGAGGTTACCTTCAGGAGCATCGCCCCACAAGTGAATCAAGGCTTCTTTATGAGTCAAGAGGTTCTTGATGGGCATAAGAGATTGCATAAAGAGAGGTTGAGTAAACTTGAATTGCCAGTGCATCAATGAGATGATGAAGATGGAGGTCACGGTGGATTGAATGAGTTGTTTGACTTGGTCCACATCGTAATCGCGTACAGTGGTCGTAATAGACTCGGCAGGAGCACCACCACCCAAACTGGGCTTGGCAGGAGGAGTATAGGTCAAGACAGTGGTATCGTTCTTCTTTTTGATGAGAGCAATCAGACCATAGGCTAAACCTACAACCAAGACTTGAGCACCATAATAGCCAATACGTGCCATGGTCAGCACATCAGGATCATTCCAATCAAGTTTCTTTGACAATTGCATACAGATTAAAAGGAAACCCATGTTGAACATGGGATT
This sequence comes from Rhizopus stolonifer B9770, assembly GCA_000697035.1. Lineage (NCBI taxonomy): Eukaryota > Fungi > Mucoromycota > Mucoromycetes > Mucorales > Rhizopodaceae > Rhizopus > Rhizopus stolonifer. The sequence goes on from JNDS01003802.1 coordinate 9,403, forward strand.
GGTGATGATGCTTGGGGAACCCATTTTCTTTTTTTTTTTTTTTTTTTGAGAAAAGAAAGCGATGGAAAGAATTATGAAAAAGGGTTTTTTTTTTTTTTGTCTTAAGCCTTTCTGGGTTACAAAACTGGTAAGCTTTTTTTCGGTCCAATAGGAGATGAAGGATTGTATTTTGAAAAGAACATTGTTGACGGCTCAATTTTTCCGTATTTTATTTATAAAAAATAAGCTATAATTCAGTTTAGTATTAAGTAAATAATAATAACTGATTTTTATATATAAAAGAAGGTCGTAGCCATTGTAAAAAAAAAAAAAAAAAAAATGAAATTTGATTTAAACCCTTTTATAGTACATATGATTGATATCTTGCAGTGTAGATACCCAATCTGAAGCCGCCAAGTAAAGCTTTAGGGAACCGCCGAATATAAAAAGTTTAAGAAACCGCTAGAGAAAAGCTTATTTTCTTCCTTTCAAAGAAACAATTTGCATAGAAAAATAAAAAAAAAAAAAATAACTATCATTCATGCGTGTATCATTATACATGTCGTTCTAAACACGACTTATTGAAGCAGATTTTTTTTAACTACGAGTCAAATAACTGATAGATTAGATTTAGGTGTTCATTCAAAGGATCATCGTATATTTTTCTTCATGCTACGTCGGTATTCTTGATGAAAATTTGCTTAATATCTTTTGTCTTTTACTCAAAGGTGAGGGCTTTATTTTTTTTTTTTAAATTGCCGATATTTTTTTCTCTCCCTCTTAATGGTCACTGCTAAACGCACATGTGATTTTCGATATTTTTTTTTTATGTGATCTCTGCCTTGACCTCCGAGCCTATTTCCCCTCCTTCTCTCTTTCCTTGGTCCTCATCTTTTGGGGGCCAAAAAAAAAAAAACCATCCTGACTTTAAATCCTTCTTTAAACTCTCCCCCTTTTTTTTTTCTTATTCTCTCTCTCTCTTTCTCTTTCTCTTTTATTAAAAATGAATTTAGTGTTTAATGAATTACTAGATCAACTGTCATTATCTACTTTAAAATCGCATTGGCCTACCGTTATACTGTCATGTCTTTTTTTTGCTATTGTGTATGAAATATCAAGAGTGTTATCACCCATCTTGTTTCCAAAGACATTTCAATTCTTTAAAGGCGTAAGATAAAAAAAAAAAAATGGAAAAAAAAATGGAAAAAGTGAACCGATTTAGTATAATGCGCCTAATTGGCATGTTCACGTTGTTTCTACTGTTCACTGTGTTACGGTTGTCATTGGATCTTTCTTCATATTGGGTGACAACTCTCTTGCTCATGATAAAGTTTTTGGCTATACAAAATGGGCAGCCGATATTTACTCTGTATCTTGCGGGTAAAAAAAAAAAAAAAAAAAAAAAAAATGTCTTGTTTTTTCTGTACAACTAAGAAAGAAAGAAAAAAAAAAGTTACTTTTTATGGGATACAATCATTGCTATTTATTTCTTCAAATATCAAGGTATAAGTATGGTACTTCATGGCATGGCTGCATTCTCTGTTTTTATCTTTTCATTCGTAAGTTTTTTTTTGCTTTGTTTTTGCTTTGTTTTTGCTTTGTTATGCTCACGAATTGAGTTAAATGTAGCGTCCTTTTGTCAATTACTACGGTGCAATCTTCTTGATGTATGAACTTAGTACTATTTTTTTAAATTTCCATTGGTTTATGGTAAGTGAAGATATATATATATATATATATATATAAAACTCGAGATTGAATAAGAATTCCTTGGCAATCATTTAGGATAAAGTCGGCTGGACCGGTACAAGGCTTCAATTGATTAACGGTATTATTTTATTGCTTACTTTCTTTGGGGCGCGTATCGTGTTTGGAACGTACATGTCATTTAATATGTGGAGTAAGTTTTAATAGTATAAAAAATGTGATATTAATGTTTTCTTTACAGGTGATATTTATGCAGTTAGAGATCAGGTTCCTTTAAGATGTAAGGATAAATGGATAGAATGAAGCTGATTATTATTATAGATTGGATTGTATATGGAGTGGCTAATGTGACTACAACATGTTTAAACTTTTGGTGGTTTCATCAAATGATTACAATGTTACGTAAAAGATTCCCTCAACAAGAAGTATTGTTAGTAAAAGGGAAAAAATAGACAAATAAAGAAAGAAAGAAAAAAAAAAAAAAAAAACCCAGCCTATATATACATATATATATATATATATACATGTATTTATATATAACAGTGTGTGGAGATTATTATTATTTTTCATTTATTTATTTATTATAATTAATATTTACGGGGTATTATCACCAGGATGTTGCCAACCAAACAAGGGTAACTTTGTATTGTCCTCACGTATGAAATCCACCAAGGGGAAATGCTCAGGCATCAGCTGAGATTCTCTTCTCTCATGCGTCTTTTTATGCTGTGTTAAATTATCTGATCTTGAAAATGACTTGAAGCAACCGGAAAAGTTACATTGGAACGGTTGTTCGTTCGTATGAATCCTTGCATGTCTTTTGAGATGTTCCAGACGTCGAAAACGTCGATCACAGTGAGGATGTTCACATGCATGTGGCTTTTTACTTTCTTCGTGATAAACAAAGTTGGCTTGCTTTTGCAGCAGAGAGTAATGACCATAGTAATGTTCGGGTTCTTGCTTTTGTTTAAAGGCATTCTTTTCATGCGTACGGGCGTGTGCGTGGAAATTATCCGATCGACTGAATCTTTTGCCACAACCTGGATAAGAGCAGACATGAGGTCTTTCACCTGTATGTACCAACATGTGTCGCTTGAGATGTTCGTATCGTTTAAAGCTCCAGTCGCAATCCGGATAGGTACAGACATGCTTGTTTTGTTTGTTGGGTTGTTTTCGAATAGATTGTTTGGGAGGTTGTATAACGTTGGGTATAGTAGGTTGAGTCATCCAGGAGGAATTATAGTCTAGAGAGTACCTGTAGGGATAGCCTAGATCTGTTGACTGCCTTTTATCATATGGATGTGGTTGAGAAAGTGCGGGTGTAAGTGGTGGTGTAAGCACAGACTCTCCAGTAGTAGAAGAAGAATATCTTTTGGAATCAAGGCAATAATTATTCATTTAGTAAAGAAAGAAGAAAAATTTGAATAACGTTCCTTTTTAACTCTTGCATAAAAAAAAAGATGAATTCTAAACAAAATCAACAACATTCTCCTTAAAAATAAACCATCTTTTTTTTTTTTTTTTTTTTTTTTTTCTGCTCCCTTTTTTTTCATATAAAAAAAAAAGACAAACCCCTCAGGATCTACGTTCTTTGAAATACTGTGCAGGCTTATCTCCTTTTCACAATTCCCCTTTTTTTCCCTCTCTTTTTTTTTCTTTTTCTTTTTCTTCACTCATGACTAATATCGCGCTTTTTTTTTTTTTTTTTTTTTTTTTTTTTTTTTTTTTTTTTTTTTTTTTTTTTTATAAATTTGTTCCTTGTTCACATCTCCTTATTCTCAAATAGAAAACACATAAATAAGAAATATTGGATTTCTTTATCTTTCAATTATTAAGCTCACGGGCCTCACTGTACCACCCTGATATCCATTCATACACTTCATAAAACATATTTGTTTATGTGAACGCAGCATATTTTTTTTTTTTTTCTTTTTCTTTTCCTTTCTCCCCCTTAGATCGCTCCTCATCCCTTTAAATAGTTTTGAGATAATTTCGCCTTTTTATTGGCCACCATGTTTCTCTATTACTGTCTTTTTAAGGAGTAAATCTCGATCCAATAAGAAATGTCAAGAATTTGAACACAAGAAACCGATCAAAAGAAAAACATGGCAAAAAAATAAAATAATAATAATAATAAAAAAAAAGGTTCAGCCACTTTTTCTCTCCTTTATTAAGGAGATTCTTTTATATATACGCCCTCCTCTTTTAAAAGAGAGACCCCACACATTTAAAAAAGAAAAAAAAAAAAAAAAAAAAAGAAAAGAAAAAGAAAAAAAAAAAATCCCTGCAAGGGTCTATTAATAATAATAATAATACTAATACTAATACTAATAGTAATAATAACAGTAATAATAATAATAATAATAATAATAGTAGTAGTAGTAGTAGTAGTAGTAGTAGTAGTAAAAAGAGTTGTACGAGTCGTTTTCAAAATCGTGTCCCCTTTATATTGTTGATGAACCCTGCAGAGTTCTTGATATTCCCATAAAAAATTAAAGGAGTTTTATGCTTTATTTGAGAACAATAACAAGAAGCCCCTTTGGATGGCGGAGAGATTTCACAAGTCAAAAGTGAATATTGGAATGAACAGATCAAAAGCATGTTAACAATGTGACTTTGTTCTACATAGTCTCTTTTCTAAAGATCTTGTAAAAATCGAATAATGAGCATATTCACCTTAGATGGGCTTACAATCATCAGTGAATTAAAGAAAAACAGAATGTCATGTGATATATAAATATTAAAACAGTTTCATTGAATCGATCAACCAATCTAATCCATGTTTTTTTCCCTTCCCCCCCCCCCCCCCCCCCCCCCCCAATTTTTCAAGTTTTTTTTTTTTTTTTATAAGCTTGACTAGTGTCTTACCACTACTTGAACGTTTTTCAAATTAAAATCAATTCTTACAAAAGAACTTGGGAAACTAAGCTTTGCTATTCATCAACAAGAAATTCCTAGAAAATCTCATAACTACAGGGAAAAAAAAAAAAAAAGTCTTTAGTTCCTTATCTGTTCACTTAAAAAGATTTATATCATACAAATGTGCCGCCCCACTGTCAGATCTCCCCCTACAAATAATCCACCCGATCTTTTATGTGACGCAGGTAAAATTACTTGTGTGTAACGCGCGTATTATTGAAAGATCTAAGCCTGTGTATGTTTTTTTTTTGAAGCCCAGTGATCATAGCCACCTGCATCACAAAGGAGATCTGATAAATCACAAACATAAGTTTCTCTTTACAGTATCAATAAAAACATTTATTCTAACCAAAGAAGAAAATTTTTGTCTGAAAAATTACAGTTAAAAACTAAAAAAAAAAAAAATGTCGGGATTGTTTTAGAGTCACGCGAGATAGAGAGAGAAAAAGCTATGGAACTTTTTTTTTTTTTTTTATTTCATTTCTATTTCTTTCTTTTTTATAATAAACATATAAAAAACAAAATAAACAAAAATGGCAAGTATATAATAAATATTACAAAAGAAAGTTTTTTTGTTTGGGTTAAGCTTACTTTATAACCTTATATATATATATATATATATATAGGCTGACCAATTAACTGAAGAACAAATTACTGAATTCCGTGAAGCTTTCAAGTAAGTTTCATCATCTTGTAGATGAAACTAATTTTTTTTTTCTCTAGTCTTTTTGACAAGGACCAAGACGGTTCTATTTCTACTAAAGAGCTCGGTACTGTTATGCGTTCCTTGAACTTGAATCCTACCGAAGCTGAGCTTCAAGATATGGTAAAGAAGTGATGACTAACCCTTGGACATGTCATTAACTTTTTTATTGTAGATTAATGAAGTTGACAGTGACGGAAATGGTCTTATTGACTTTTCTGAATTCTTGACCATGTTGGCTAGGTAAATATATATATATATATATATATATATATATATATATATATCTTATATAATTATAATAGAAAAATGAAGGATACTGATTCTCAAGAAGAAATTGAAGAAGCCTTCAAGGTGTTTGATAAAGACGGTAATGGATACATCTCAGCTGCTGAGTTGCGTCATGTCATGACTTCTCTTGGTGAAAAGATGAGTGAAGAAGAAGTAGATGAAATGATCCGTGAAGCTGATGTAGACGGTGATGGTCAAATTAATTACCAAGAATTCGTCAAGATGATGGTAAAAAAAAAAAAAAAAAAAAGAATAATTTCTTTAGTTTATTAATTTCTTGAGTGTAGATGTCCAAGTAAAGAAGATAATAATAATAAAAAAGTGCTTTGTATTATAGACAATTTCTTTAAAGTGTGTTATATCTCATTGCTTTCACATAATTATTTTCATCGGTAATAGATCGATAATGAATTCCTTTAGGCTATTTTTTTCATGTTAGCCCTTTTTTTTTTTTTTATTATTATTATTGAGGTATATTCGCTTACCAAGATGATTAAATCTCCTTTTTCTAGTGCAAGACGAATCCAAAAGTTTTCTTTATCACGAACATCAAAATAGCCAGAACCATCCATAACAAAACGAGCTTCTTCACCTGTCATCGTTTGTCTAGTTTTTTTTGTTATTAGAATATAAATAATTCAAAAAAAAAAAAAAAAAAACTTACTCTGTAAAGAACTTTTTTAACTCTTCTTCATAAACTGAACCAAAAGCATCGGGTGATAACTCCATCTATTTGATATAAGTTCTCCGTCTGTTATATATTTTCATTTCTTACTGTCTGTCTGTGATTATAATGTCTCTTCTTTGCAATAGCGTCCATTCTGTCAAGAGGGTCAGAATCATCAAGTTTCCAATACAGTACACCAAACTGGGCTAGATCACTTTCTGTCCTGTTTCTTCCTGTATGATGAGGTGTTCTTGGATCCTCTTTACTTTCATTATAAACATAAGCTCTCATTGAAAATACAAGTGGAATAAGGTTAAATAAGAAAAGAAGGAATAATTTCATTGTATATAATAAGCTTCTCTCTTTTTTTTTTCTTTCCTTTTTATACTATATCTGAGCTCCGATTATGATATCATGTCCATTGCTTTGTCAACTGAAACGGGCTTGTACACCAAAACAATCCAAAAAAAAAAAATCGCGCGTTCCTCCTCCCCTCCCCACCTCCCCCCTCTCTTCCTCCCTTACCTTATTTTTTTTCTATGAAAGTCTTTATGACTTTTTTTTTTTTTTTTTTACCGTTTACTAAGCCGAGCCATTACCTCTTCCGCCGAAATGAATCTTGGGCTTCACATTGAGTGTAACATTTTTGATCGAAAAAGGAAATCTTTATTTTTGGAGAACGGTAAAGCATAGATTCGTAATAGCAATTTTCCTTTTTCTTTTTTTTGTGAGTGGGAATTATAGACTAAACTTTCTTAGCAATATCACAAGTATGAACATCAAAGCGCGTCATTTTGAGTATTCACTCATAAGCCAAGAAAAAAAAAGAAAAATCACGTGCAGAATGCTTATCCTAAAAAAAAAAGTCTTGATTATTATCAACAATTGGATGTTTTTTTTTTTTTTTTTTTTTTTTTTTTTTTTTTTTTTTTTTTTTCTAAAATCATAATAAGAAAAATATTTTAGATTTGATCGTTGTACACAATTGTATTACAATATTACTAAAGGTCTACTTCTCTTTGATAAACTCTAGTTTTTTTTAGATCCGAACAGATCGAACGTAATAAAGGACCATTGCATATTGAGAATAAATCTAACAATTCCCAACAATTGATCAAAACCTCGTGTTTGGTCCCTTTTTTTTTTAAAAAAAATAATAATAATAATCGAGAGTGAATATTTTGTCATACAAATTTTGACTGATAGAAAAAAAAAAATTAGTTACAGTTTTCAATTGATATAATAAAACGAGCTATAGACAAAGAAAGTCCAAAAATCATCAGGATTTATAGCAAACTAAACATGAGCACTATAATATAATACAGACTATATAAAAAGCATAAGACAAGACAAAGTAAGAAGGTATCCAATCCCCCCCCCTCCCCCGGAGAACGGGTTGAACCACATGTTTTAGGTGTTTATACATACATATATATATATATATATATATATATCTCATAAGTTTGGTGGTATATCTGTTGGAGGGTTTCGTGTAGATGCCTTAAATACAATGCGAATTCATCTTAGGCCTTTCCAACATAATCGACACTGAGATCAAAAGCAGAACGGACGCGTTATCGTAACATAAACTGTCTTTTGTTTAAACCTTCTTGCTCTTGATCATCTTGTGGTTTTCTCTCTCTCTCTTTTTTTTTTTTTTTTTTTTTTTTTTTTTTTTTTTTTTTATTATTATTATTATTATTATTAATTTTGGACGAATTGCCGAGACCCATCTGTTTTCAATTTTATGTCGCTTTCTTGGAGGAAAAGGTGCTTCTGTAATGTCTTTTTCTCTTCTTCGTTTTCTTGAAATACTCGGTCTAGTATACATTGTAAATATGTTAAAAAAAAAAAAAAAAAAAAAGGCAATAAGAGAAAGTGAATTATTGAATACAAGGTTTATATATATATATATATATATATATATATATATATATATAGAGAATAGAGAAACCTTGCTTCTTTATCTTTCTTAAGTATGCTCAAATGAGTCGATATGATAATACATTGTCACATCAAGTGTACGCATTTTAATTGACTACAAATGTTTACTTTGACTACCGAACAAGAACTTGTCTCAAGATAATTAACCTGCTTTTCTTGTAACCAAAAAACATTTTTCCTTTTCTTTCTATCATGTTATATTATCCTTCCTCACTTGACAAGTTGAATATCAAAACTAGGCAATGATCCCCTCCCAAAAAAAAAAAAAAAAAATTTTTGGTT
>JNDS01003807.1:0-23093 GCA_000697035.1 Rhizopus stolonifer B9770
ATGTTAATCGGTCAGCAAGAGGTGGAGTTCTCAATTTACCGTTTGGGCCGGCCACCATTGCACCATAAGGATTTGAAGGAATTGTTCTAAACTCATACTTGTTTGGATTCTGAATTGTTTCTGCAATTCTTTGTTCTTTGTTGCCTTCATTGGCTATAATTTTCTACATTAGACCTTTTTTTTTTTTTTTTTTTTTTTTTTTTTGACATGTTTATTTCATTGTATTTCTATTTTTTTCACAAAAGTACGTTTCTATATTAAGTCAAGTGAATTTTTTTTTTTATATTTAATTGTTACAAGAAATCTAGAAACTTATAATTGTTATGCAGATATAGGAGAAGGTGCTTTTGTGAATGAACAAAGATGTAACAATCTATTTATTTCCCTCCTTATTTCACTCTTAATACAGCGCGCACGTTCATCAAGAAAGAAAGTAAAGCCTCTAGAAATTCAGTTGAATTTCTATCGGGTATGTGGTTTTGCGGTATTTCCATATCTAATGTTGTGAATGCTTTGTATAAACGCGTTTGATGTTCGGCTATTTGTTGTGTCATGATTTGGTGAGCAAGCATCATATAAACATCCTAAAAACACGGTTAGACTATGTGTGTCATAATGCATATACTTACTCTCTGTGCATGAATCAATACAAGCAATGCTTCTGAAGATGTTTCCAACACGCTCGTATCCAAGTGCTGGAATAAAAGGTTATCCATGAGTGTCTCCAAGAATTTTTGAAGAGAGGGCTTTAAGAATTCAATGTTCTCCCCAGCTCTTTGTTTCTCTATGGCCCAAATCGTCAAGGGGATGACAGCTCGTAAAGTCAAAATGTTGATCTCTGGTATGTCGTGCCGAATGCCAAATTGTAAACTGGACATCAAGTTGTTGAACAACACAGGTGGTAATCCTGAAAGCTTGTCTGGGAAAATCTCAATCAAATGTGAAATGAGTCTTACATATTGTCTGCATAAGGCTGGAATCTAATCATAGAGTTAACATCGCTTCCTTTCATTATGTGTTTACCTTGAGCATCTCCAAGTCAATCATTGGAATCACAACGTTGATACCAAACAAGACTACATCTGCTACACCTCCATCGTTACCCAGTCCTTGCTCCTTTCTGATCACGTCTTCAGTACCGGAAGCAATGATGTTTGAAAGCATAGAGAGTACGGTAGAGATATCTGCATAAGGTTGATCTTCTTCCTCTTCTTGTGTATGCATTCTTTTCTTGCCTTGGTTTGCGGCACCAAATGACTGAAGGATCTGGATGGTAGCAGCAAATAGTATTTGCTTATTTTCTGTGGTGAGGTATCCAAAATCAAGTCGTCCCAAAAGATCAGAAAACAATTGAAGGATTACCAGCTGTGCTTCAGACACGCTCTTGTATATGTTCATCAGTTGAACAAAACTATCAAAAAAACGAGAGCAGAATCGGAAAATGACTTCCGTATTATCAAATTGACAAGCAAGTGCCAGACCATCAAACATCTACCTCTTGTTAAAAATCAACAAACCCTCCCCGTCCCCAAAAAAATATTACCTCTAATGCGTTAATCACATTGTTCACTACTTCACCGTTTTGGTATGTTTGTTGATATTTAGGATCATGAAGAATAGAGCCTAAGCGTTCCTGTAAAAAAATTAGTCTGTGTGTTTTTAAAACATAAGATTTTCTTTTTGTCTTACTTCAATCATGCTAAACATCAAGTTAAAGTAGTTGTTTTTCATGCCTTCATCTGTGGCTCCACTCGAAATAGTTGCAAGTGTTTGGATAAGAGAACTAACAACATTAGAAAAAATAATGAGCGTTTTTTATATTACTTGTGAACTGCTTCTGGTAACTTGTCTACATTTTTTGTGAGAAACTCTACAAACAAAGGAAAATGAACTACAAAAAGAAGTTGATTATTGACATTGATTTTTTTTTTTTTTTTTTTTTTTTTTTTATAAATATACCAGAATGCAACAATCCTTGCTTCATATTGATAGCTGTACCACATGATTTTAACCATTGAATAAGCTACCCAAAATTTTAGATATACAAACACTAATAATTTTTTTTACCTGGCAAAGTACATCAGGATCTGCGTTCCAAAGAATAAAATTGTTTTTCATCTGTTCAACAAAAAAGTCCATTACTTGTACACCCTTTCCATCTGAAGGGCCAGGTCTACCAAAGGCCCGGGCAATATTGGGGCTGTAAAAAAAAGGAGAAAGATGAGAGAAAGAAGAAATCAAAGAGCTTACCTGACGTAACTATACTCATTTTCATCTACTAATAAATAGGATTTACACCATCTTTCCAAATACCAAATCAACGTCTCTGCCACGCGAGGACTACAGTTGGAAGCCTCAACCGTATTCGATCCAAAGCCAGACATGAACCGGAAGAGATCGATAAAGGCTTCCGAGAGATGAACTGTGACATCTTGTTCAGCGCTCTGGGTTGCCGAAAGCTGCATAATACTCTCGGGTATCATCGGCTGTTCTCCCTTCCCGGCATCAGCAAAGATGTGAGCAGCAATCAAAACGATCCAGTGGATTTGTTCATGCGTCAGAAAGACGTCTTGCACATTCTGTCCAACAAAGACACCCTTGAATTGTTCGTATCTCTCATTAAACAATCGATGAAGGTGAGCAAGACATGGCTCAGGGCTTATACGGGCTAATGTGCCAATACACGTCAACTGGTCTCCATATGTATCCCAGTCTTTGAATCCGGAATCAATCTCGTCCTCTTCTTCTTCTTCCTCGAGTACTGCACGGGCGTGTTCTAAGCGTGTATTGATGTAAGTCTCGACGATCTGATAAGAAACGTGCGTCAAGTATTGGGTGAGATGCTGTCTTTGTTCAGATCCGAGACCCTTCCATGATTGAACATCGGCCACCTTAACCCACGTTTGGAGACATTCGTCACATGCCTCACTTATCCAGCCTTCGTCTACCTCAACAATAGTTCCCCCAAGACAACTGACAGTGACAAGTCCCACTTCATTTAAAAATTGGAAAAACTCTGGAATGGAGCTCAGGGTAACAATTGAAGTATTCTCAATCACACGTCGAGTGATCTGAATGGTGCCGAGCATTTGAGGTCCTTGTTCGCTCAGAGCATCTGGAGATGTACCATAGGCAGTAATACTACAATAAATGGATGTGAGTCAAAAAAAAAAAGGTGTCCCTTATTGTAATGTACTACTATACTCGTTAATCATCTGTCGAATGCCGTGAATCATGGTTTCTGCATAAGCACGAATCTTGTCAACATCATTATTAAAGAAATCAGACTTAAATCCAGATAATTGAATCAAACATTGTCTACACCGGTGTCCCAACGCATCGTCTTCCTTGACAACGGCGTAGGTCATAAAGAACAGCCACAGCACCTGACTGTGACCAATGACGGGTTGCCATCGCTTGGGATAGACCACAAAACTGTTCTTGACAGACGAAGGTCCATCTTCTTTATCAAAATCGTCTGAATCATTGTCCTTGGAAAACGTACCGGCCAAAACAGGCTTGGCCTCCAACGCAAATTCCCAATGTAATATTTTTTCAACTAAAACAATCATCTCTGTCAATAATGCGGGCGGATCGACTTCCAAAGGCTTTGGGCATTGGTTGACAAACGCGTGAAGTTTTCCGAGTACTTGTTGTAGGAGTTGTAAGAGTACTTCGGTTTCGAAAAACATTTTACATTTGTGGTGATACTCCCAACTGAGTCCAATTGTGGTGGATTTGATATTTGAAAATTGATCAATTAAAGCACTCGATAAAGCGAGTCCAAGTACTTGCTAATAAAATAATAATAATAAATCAAGTGTCTCAATGTATGTATAGCTTTTGGTGATTATCTTACAGCATTTTCAGATTCCATATGAATGAGTTGCGTAATATGAATCAAGATGGCATCGCGATCTTCAAGACTACTATCAAACAAACTACGTTTGGTGATTAAAGCGGATGCCAAAACAAGTTGTTGTCGAGCATATTTCATGAGACTATCGTATTAGTAATATTTTATATGAGTACTAAAACGTACTTGGGTCTTTGTAAACAATAGTCGAGCAAATAATGTTTCAGTTGACTCAAATAGGTTGATTCATATAGTGTATATTCTCTCACGGTGACATCAATAATGGCTAAAGAGACTTGAAACTGAACCATCGGTGACTCGGTATGCTCTATAAAGTATGTCAACTTGACATGAAAATTAAGCAATGTATGTATGTACCTAAAATGTATTGACAGATTGGTAACACATTGCCTATTTGACGAAATTCACTCAATATTTGTTCAGCTGCTGCTCTGGTTGCTGGAACTTGAAAATCGGCACAGGCCTCTTCAAACTGTTTTGAAATGACTGCATAATTTTCAGACTCTGGAGCGTTGTTCATTGCTGATCTAGACAATCTTTCAAAAAAAAAGAAAAAAAATATAAAAGATTTGCGACAAGTTGCTTTTTTCTTTTTTTTAGTGACTTGATTTTCTGCAACTTATGCAGCTTTTATGCCCAAATAAATATATTGCTTACAAGTATATAAGGTATACATGTCTTTAGAATGAATTTTTAAAAGTCTTTCTTTTTTAGCATTATTTTTTGAGAATTTTAAGCAAGCTGTTTAAGAACTAGGGTGTGCTGATGCATGAATTATTTTTAAACGCGTTTAATTTTTTTTAAAAAGTGATTTTTTGAATTACCACATATATCGTCTGTAAATGTCTGCTGTCAAGACACAACGGTAGCTTAATGAACATTACGATCGACCTAAAAATACCAAATTTATTACGGACACCTTGCATAATTGTAGCCTAAAACATAAAGAACGGGCTCAAGATGTAAGATATGCTTTTTGATTCAAGAAATACAATCCTTTTTTTTTTTCTCTCTTTTTGTAGACATATTGCGAGATTCCAGGTTTAGTTGGTGCTGTGAGGTTGTGTGGTCTAGCCCTAAGTACTAAATCTTTTTTGAATAGCAAAGATACGTGATGTTAACTTGTATTAGTGATGATTTTCAGATTAACAATGGTTCAACAAAAAAAGTCCAATACATGAAGAATATTTGCTTCACACAAGTTTTTTTTTTCTTTGCTCGGGTCTGGCATACTGACTAAAGTAAATCCTCTCCTGTCCAAAGCAAACATTTTCCGCAATTGTGGTGCAAGTATTAGTGAAAGGCCTGAGTAAGGTTTTACAATTTTACTTGTAGCATCTGACTTATTATAAGCTTCGAGCATGAGTAAAATTTTACAATTTAATTGTACAGCCGACTTCCGATTTGCAATGTTATTTTGGAAACGAACAATGGTTATTGCTATACAGTGATTTGAGTTTTTATGATTGCATTACATCCTTAGCCTAAAATATCAAAGGATCGAATGGAATTTTGCCTATGAATCAGCCATTGAACATTTTGCCACATCTATTGAATCTTTTTGTATCAGAAGAAAAATTATGTAACAGAATCAATTATAGCAATTACTAATTTTATCGAACAACACGGTAACGTAATGGAAATCAAGCCGTGATTTGACTAAAAGAAGAGTGGCGATATAGGACACCGATTACATTATGATGATTATTTATTTCATTTCTTAAGAAATAGCCAAAAGTATTCAAGCATATTAAATCATGACAACTATCAGGAAATTGACGATAAAGATTTGGAGTATATGAACACCGATTGAACAGTAGATGCTGCTCTTAGGTAAGCTTGTGCACAAGTACTTGTTGGCATGCTTGTAATTAGTTTTAAGGTTAAGAAATACAAGTGGGGCTTATGCATAGTTTTATGGTAATTTTTTTTTTAAAAAAATAAATACAAATTTTAAGATCTATTGTAGATTGGATGCTCTACTATGTACAATTTGAAGCTGGGATCTATTCTTTGTTCTTTAAAGTTTCCAGTGGCCATACAGGATTTGTTGTGATAGTATAGTCATCTATGAGACCAGCTTGAAATCGTTCAAGTCCTGCCCAAGCGATCATGACTCCATTATCTGTGCATAACTGAGGCGGAGGACATATCAGCGGCAACCCATAGCTATTAGCCAATGCCTCTAATCTAATAACATAAACAACTTGCTCTTTGTATTATCCTTCTTTATACCTTTCTCTGACCACCTTATTACTTGCTACTCCGCCACTAACCACAAGTGCATTCAGTGGCTTCTTATTTTTCACCAGCTCTTGTTCTAACGCTAGACCAATCTTTTGCTCAAGATGACTGATACAAGAAGACTGAAAGGCTGCCGCCATATCACTCACATCCTGTGAATTGTCAAGATCAACCACCGGATTCTCAACTAATCTTTCCATAGACGATTTCAAACCTGCGAAGCTAAACTTCATCTCCTTTTTTTTATGAGGTTTTGAAAGCGGCGTGGGCAAAAAATCTTTAAATCTTTCGGAATCTCCATTTAGGGCTGCTCTCTCGAGCGCAGCACCCGGCCCACCTCGTCTGCCCTTAACCCAATCCAATTTCAAGTGTCTCGAGGCTTTATCGATTGCTTCGCCTATAGCATCATCTACCGTTGTCGCAAGCTGACTATAGTCACCAACTCTATTGGCTGTCAACAATAGTGTATGCCCGCCCGAGATGAGCAAGGTCATGAAGGGGAAAGGTGGATAGGGTTGGTTATTGGCATGTTCGGTCGTCAATCTTGCTGTTAACGCATGAGCTTCCTAATCATGTTAGATCAATAAAATGCGCTTCGAACATACCATATGGTGAACACCTATCAGGGGCTTTTTACATACAGCAGCCAATGTCTTTGCCGCATTCAGACCAACGGGAATGCAAGGGGGTAAACCAGGTCCTCGAGTGACAGCAATAGCATCAAGATCGTGTACGGTTAAACCAGCCTTTTCGAGTGTTTCAGTAATCACACCCGGCAGGTTTCGACTGTGGCCTGCAGAAGCCAATGTGGGTACAATGCCGCCCATGGGTTCATGTAGTTCTTGTTGACCGCGAACTACTTCGGAAAGAATCTGTCGATCGGAGGTAACGATGGCCGCAGCTGTGTCGTCACAAGAAGTTTCTATACCCAAGACTCTCAAGGGATTTTTATTTGAAAATCTTGTAATTTTAAAAAAGTTCCTGAGCATAAAAAGAAAAAGAGAAGCTCGTCTATTTCGACAATAACTTTTTGCTATTTGGACAATATTTTTCGGAGGTTGAACCAACAGTATACAAAACTTTAATCTAAAAGGACTACTGCAAAGAAGTTTGATTTCCTTTGTACTTGAAGAAGACTTGGATTTGAATCTAGATTTATCTGCCAGGTTGACAACAACATAAATATTTGAAAATTAATTTAGTTTATTTATGAAGGCCAAAAACCATTTGGTAGTAAAGAGCTTGTTAATGTAGATAATATTTCATCTTGAGTGTCACTACTGGATGATTTTAAAGCCGTTTCTTTAGGTCCTTTTAACCAATTTGCTTTATGCCCTGCATCATATATATCCTCAAGCACTTGACCAAATGTTCCGTTGTTTCTATAGCCAATATACTTTTTATACAAAATCAAAGCCTAAAAGAAACGAGGTAAGGTAATGTCTAGCTCTATAAAAAAAAGTAACTTACTGTCCTGGAATCCTCAATACTATCATGTGTTTCTAACTGAATATCCTGATTCAACAAGTGCCATGCCAAAAACCTCAGTGATATTTTACGTTGTCGGTTACGAATATGATAAATATCCACTGTATCAATAATTTGTTCTGGTGGAACTAACAAATCTAGTGTACAGAAATTAAGTTTATAATTGTCTCATTTCTCCCACTCTTTGGTCACTTACTAATAATTCTAAAATCTTTGTTTAAGCCATGGCCTATGAATATGCATCCTAAATCGACAAGTAATCGTAGTTTTTTGTAAGCCATTTTTAATGGCACCAGCGTACGTTTTGAACGTGCCAAGTCAAGATCACTCGCTACAATACCACTAAACTCTGTCAAATAGTCCACAACAGGTTCTGTAGTAGAGATATAGTCGTCGATAAACGGCAAAGCTTCCTTTGGCCCATCATCTCCTCTCAAAACACTCACACGAGCCAGAGTCAGAGTACTTGGACGAATCAGTGATTTTGTACCATCACTGCGAATTTCGGTTTCCTCCTGTTGTAATGCGACAAATTCTGCATCAATAGCCACCAACGTTCCTTTCTTTGGCATCTCTTCTGGAGAGAGTACTTCGTGGCGAGGGTCTGGATTTGGCTCGCTTGCAATTGAAAGATCCTTGAATAATAGAGAATGGTCTGTTTCAGATGGGAGCACAGACAAATCCAGTAGCTTTTCCAGATTGATTCGTTTATATTGAATAACTGCGGGCGTCTTCCAGGTACCCTTAAATGAAAGTACTTCCTCGGGTCGAATCTTATGCACTAAGAAATCATTAAATAGATACCATGGTGTTTTCGCATCAGATTCCAAATCGGATTCAGGAACTAGAAAAAAAAAGAAAAAAGGTTGTAGCCCTCTATGTTTTTTTTTTTTTTTTTTTTTTTTTTTTTTTTTTTTTCTTTTTTCTGTTTACCTTTTATTTGTGAGACCAAATGCGGTAAATCTTCATCTGCTTGAACTTGGAGAATAGTGGCTGAAAGTTCGTAAATGGCGCACTTTTCTGGTGACTCTTTAAACTCTGGGGGTATCTCTTTTCCAATC
This sequence comes from Rhizopus stolonifer B9770, assembly GCA_000697035.1. Taxonomy (NCBI): domain Eukaryota; kingdom Fungi; phylum Mucoromycota; class Mucoromycetes; order Mucorales; family Rhizopodaceae; genus Rhizopus; species Rhizopus stolonifer. The sequence continues at coordinate 8,671 of JNDS01003807.1, forward strand.
GGAAGTGCCTTGATCACAAGTTCACAATTATTAATACGAATACCAAGTCTACATTGAATAAAAAATCGCGTAAGTATTTAAAGAATTTATCTTTACAGAAGCAGTTACCTTTCTGGTAACCATGTTGAAAGAGAAGGCTCTTCATTCGACGCGTTCTGTTCATTTTCAACCCCCTCGTGGCTCATTGTGGGGCTCTTTACATTGCTGGGCCCATTTTGTCTCCAAACCGCTGCCTCTTCACTATTAGCTGCTCCAGAGTTGATGAGCAAAACACCCGGTAATCCACAAATAACTTTTTTAGTTGCAGTGGGCTGATATTGACGACAATTGATACACCATGCCTTTGTTTGACTTTCTCTGTACAAACTTGCTTTCAGTATACTCGAAAACGTTCTTTTTCTTGATTTTCTATCATTCTTCAAAAAGTGAGTAAAAAAAACATAGTGATTCAAACGAATACCTTTTTGGGATACAATAAATCCACAACGAACGGATAGGTCATTCTAGACACCTGATTCAAGCAATTCCCACATCTGCTTTGACTTACCGTCTGGAGACCGAATAGTTGCTGCATGGTCGAAGGAATATCTAAGCGTTCAGTTTCACCACTTGGCACTTGAACGATCTTTCTAATTAGAGGCTTAAATATCAGCGGATTGCCCGTCGACTGATTTGCTTCTTGATGGATTTGCTCCATAACAAATCTAGTAAAATTCTGTATAAGTGTAGAATAAGACAATCCTCTGAGAGGTGTCTCCGGTTCAAATAGTCCTAAAGCGTTTGCTTGGGGTATAGTGCTAAAGGCACGCAAGAAGTTAGTTGCTTGACAGTTTTGACCTTTGGAATCCTCAAGCATGCGAAACAAAAATCCGAGTTCACATAATAGGCAGTTGTCTTTAGGGCAGGAAGTTTTGATGTGTGATTTGGCTACTATTCTTAACGGTGTGATAAAATACATCATCTGCAAGAACGAATTACAGTATGAATTGCGGATATGAGTCTCTAGACCGCCGAAGGGCGTCGAATTGTAATACCCAAAATCAAAATCGTCTACACCAAATTTACTGTACTGAATCTCCACGCGCTGATAATATCTTGGCATCATGACAACAGCAGGGTCGCTCATGCGCAAATCGCCTACAGAGGATGACCTTCGGCCTGAATGACGCATTTCGTCTGCATCCAATAAACCATTGTTGGATTGAAGCAACTCTCTTTCCTGCTCTGATCTGAATTTTGGCACAGATCTTTTAGCTGACATCTTTTTCTTCCGAGGCACTTGGTTTCTGTGTATATTTCCTGGATTGGGTGCATAGCCTACGAAATCAATTGTCTTCATATTCTTCAGGACCTCTTCATCAAGAGGTGAAGATCGATGTCCAACTTCGTATACATTTGTATTTGGCCATACTGATAATAACTGATCTGTATAATATGGCATACCTACTGAAGATAAAGATGCGTCCTTTGTCATGGGCGTTGTATGAGGCTGTGAATCTGGAGGAATCAAAGGTAAAGAATAAGGATTGACATCGAAATCTTCACGATCAGCATATTGGAACGCCATGCTGTTCCCATCTCCAATGGCAATGGTCTGTGCTGAGCTAGATATATCTATAGCTGTGATATAACTCGAAGTTTGAACTTGATGAAACTGTGCTGGCATTCCATAAGATCCCATTGTTAAACTCGATACATCACACATCTGAAACTGACCTGTCTGTGATGCGACAAGACAAGTGGTGGTAAGTGTTGGATGCATCTTTAAAAACATAGGTCCACTAGGAAATGGAATGGGTGCAAGTGTTCTTACAGCCATTCTTATATCGTAAATTTTTACAAGTGGATCCATAATTAATGAACCTTGTCTGAAAAATCATTTAGTTTTTTTTTTTAACTTTTGGGAAATATATTACCTTTGTGAAAATCCACATGTGAGCAACAAGTTACCGGATACATCCAGATCAGACAAGGTTGCTGTATGAGCCTGTACGCTTTGTTCCACCTTCATCGTCCTAGGATCTCTCAGTGTTACTTCACCCAATAATGAACCTGCACATATTGCCCGAGGCATACTCTTCAAGACGACAATATTCGACACTCCTTTGATGCTACGTGTAACAACTCCACGTGCTGTGCTAACGACCAACATATCCTCTTGTTGACCTGCGACTAATAACTCGCCGTTAGTGAGTGTGGTGGAAGTCATACAATGTAGATCTTGTGTTTGTTCGTTGCTAATTTCTATTTAGTACATTGTTTTCCCCCGCCCCCCCCCTTTTTTTTTTTTTTTTTGCAAACCTAATGTTCCATTTCACTAGTCCTCGACGATCTCGCATTTGAATACTTTTTGGACTTAAACTGATAATGCCTCTATCTGTCACACGTAACTGTCGTACTTGTTGGTCTTTATGCATTTTGAAAGAAGTATAACGTTGGAGACCTTTTCCATAGTAAGATACCACTCGTCCCTATTTCGTATTATTGCATAAAGGGAAAAAAAGCAAAGAACTATGCATGTTCTCTCTTACGGAATCATTGCCAGTCCATAAAAGTTCATGATAAGGATCCCAACATAAGGCAGAAATTGGTGATACTTTATTCAAGTTGGTATCGCATACTTGTTGAACTTCGGTCCATTGACTTTCCATGTATGTTTTTTTTTTCTTTTTTCTTTTTTTTTCTTTGGGGTTTAAACAAGAAAAGAAAAAAGTGTTACAAGTAAAGAAAAACAGAAAAAGAAGTGTGACGTGGTTTAAATTTTGAAACAGCGTGCGATTTTCTTGAAAATACAGATCGACCTAAGTTTTTGTGAACACATTCATATTAGTTTTTAGTGCAATTTTAGATAATGAAAGAGAATAATACTTGCTTCTATATTAAGACTTGAAAAGAAGAAAGAAATATTCCCTTGTAGTGAACAATTACAATTAAGAAACGGCATTATACATTACCTGTTGTACAATTTTTCCGTATTTCATAACTACTAAAACAATCATTATTTACAAGCGCCAACATTTATGTACAGAGGACCGTCTGTTTTCCTAGTTAAATTTCGCTTCTATTTATATTAACAAGTGGCAAGTTGATAATAAGCACAAGATATATGTATTGTATAGCTCATTTTTCCCGCGGATTCACCAGTTGAGTCATGCTGGACAGTATGAGGAAAAAATGGGTATTTTTGCCCAAAGATTATTAAAAGCGGCTCTAAGACGCCTTTTATAGACTCCTAGTTAACACATGGCTATGATATGCACACAAAGACAAATTTAGTTAGACAATGCTATGTGTCAAAACATCAAAAAATCACAATATCAATCCATTTCTTCAATTATTAACTTGGTTGTATTCGTGACAAAGATATTCTGGCGATAAGACACATTATCCTTCCCCTTCTTCAAAGATAATTAATCGCAGAAGCTGGACACTATAGTTTCATAATTACAGCATGCTCCTTTTCGTAAGAACGAATTGATAATAAAAGCTAACAAAACAATAGGGGTCTTTGACTCCTGTGCTTACAGGGATCATGATGGACAAACCAAAATAAAAATCCTATTACTGACGAAAACAATTGAAATTTACTTGATGTGTTTCTGTTTGAATAACTGATAAATTACGAATAGCTCGTCCCAATGTTGAAAAAAGAAAGCTCAGAGCTTTTTGATGAACACCATAAAACTATATGTAAGTCTTGTCTAAAGTTATTCATAAAAAGTATTTATCTAAGCTCCAACCTAGTTCCTGAATCAAATGTTTAAACTATGAAGAGTAATGGAAATATGATTGGGGTCTCTACCGTTACAATCAAACCATATGTTGAGGAGACAAAGTAATTCCACTGATAAAACAAAACATTTAACAAGATTCCAACGAGCTTTGATTTCAATAAAAACTTTATTCGTCTCGTCATGATGCACGATCCAAAACTTCAATATGTATTTGGATCAAATTTGTGTACAGCTGTGCAAGTTTCGTTTCAATAATGATGGATGTCTAAACCTTGACACCAGAAATAAGAATTGCAGAGATTAAAGTCAGCCCTCAATATATGCAAACTTGTTGCCATAGCGGTTGTAAGTTGCCTTTGCCGCAATAGACTTAAACAAAAAAAAAAGGGGGGGGGGTTGTCGGGTATTGAGTGACCAAAAGTTGAGGAGCAAAAATCAAAGCTGTTTTACATGTTCTTGTCATGTATCGTTTTGACACCCTTTCATACAAGTTCGCCGATGTTTAAACAATTCTAACAAATCTCTCAAAACTTCAAGATTTTTTTTTTTCATTTTATTTTATTTAATAAATAAATATCATGTACGTTCCGGAGAGAAATTTCAGAAATCCATTCCTCATACACAACGAACATTGTCAATCAGACATTGGTCATTTTGTTTAGTATTTATCGTATAGTCAAATACCCACTGGTAAGTCCAAATGCCATATTTATAGTTTCTAAATAGGTAAAGATTGCATATACCCACAATCGGGAGACTAATATAAAACAAAACTCAATTACTTTCAACTTGTGGGTTATTAAAACACCCTTCACTTACATGTCAGTTATTCTTAATCTTTGATGTCTACTGAAAATAAACAGCTATGGAATTTTGTTTAATTTGATTAAAAAAGATTCAGTTCAATCTGTTCACTTGTACCCCTTGATTTATACATTTTGACATGTTTAGAATTAAAAAGTCACTTTGAAGGAATAGAGATCCCAAGGATTCTTACCGCTAAAATTCTTGAAAAAACAGAAAGATTCAGCAGCTGTAACTATTATTATGCCCTTGCTAGATACATATAAACCGGCTTTTTTTCTTTTATTCAGTTTTAAGTTTCTATCTCATTGGCTGAAAAACTTTTTCACACTTTGTTTGAATAGGAGAAAGAATTGAAGAAGTTTCGGTGAAGCCACCGTAAAGATTGAGGAAGTCCGCCTATACGACTGTTCAACACATACACTCTTATTTTTAAAACCATTGACTGCATTTCAAGAGGTCTCCCCCGTAGAGGCTTTGCTCATCATATCTATTTGCATTTTCTCAATCAAGCTTTAAATTCCCGCTGATTTGCCGTCATATGAAAGTACAAGGCGACTTAAATAAAAGGACTCTACATTTAGCTAAATATCTACCACCATTATCCATATTTTATTTTATCTTTTATACTACTATGCTTATGACAAACAAGAACGAATCTCAGAACGCAGGCAGATCAATATGTACTGAATACCACATAGTCTCTGAAAATACCAGGAAAGCAATAGTCAAGTACTGGGAAGATAAATAATGCAGTATATCATTCAATAAAATGGCACAGAATATGCGTGTACGAAAGTCAACTTTCAAAAGCATCTTTAAGCTTTACAGAGACACTGGAAGAGTAAAAGAGACGCAAAGAGGTGGAAGGATCCACAACCATATGAACGATGAATATTTACAGTTCATCAAGGATCGTGTGGACGAAAATCCTTCTGTTACATTTGGGACAACACAAGACACGATGAAAACCATTCCAACATGGAACGTCCACATTCAATTTCTGGAATCCGTTATGCACTGAAAAACAGAATCTAATAAACATTGAAACATATACATAAGTGTCTCGAAAGAAGAAACGACCAGGACATCAAATCCAAAGACACGACTATTGAAGCATGCTCACGGGTCGCGATATTAGTTATAGCAATAACTATATATTTATCTATAAAAGTGGGTTTATTTTATGGTTGAAAAAGGGTTATGTAAGGTCAGAGAGGGGACCTTCCCGCTTTACAAACAGTATCAAACCAGAGAAAGAGAAACATATCTCTCATGGCTGCTATGTCAATAAATGATGTCCAGTTTTATGCAGCGAACAGTACGACACATGGTATAAATGGGTCAGCCTTTATCGATTACTTGACAGGACTGTTCAATGAATTTGAGCTGGAAGAAGTGCCTGATGAGACCCTCATCATGATAAATGTCTGATCTACTCGTCTTCAGAACTTTAACAAATGATTGAGCAATTTTTTCGACACAAGATTATCTTTGTTCCCTCTTGATCACCAATCGAATAACTGCTCTTTAAATCGAAGTTTTTTGTGAAAAGGGAGAATTTAGAAGGCTTGACAAATGTTTATGCTGACTGCTTAGCAATGGACGAAATGCTTTAAAATAGCATTGATTTTCACATTTTTAATAAACCACTTAATCGGATTAAAAATGCTTTGGGTTTGGATTAAAAACCCTGTACTCAGGAAATACAGTGAGAACGGTCCGTAATCAAAAAAATAAATGTCGCCTTTTAGAAAATTGATGCCACTAAGCCAAAAATGATTGTCCCTTTATGTCTAGAAATTTTATCCTTTTGAAGTAAGAGAAATATTACAATAAGTTGAATCAAATTGTCGTAAAAATGGCATTTACTTTTTTAACTTTAAAACGATTAGAATGGCTGGTAAAGTTGTATAGAATTTCAGCAGGTTTGGTATTACATGTCTTAGCAATTCTATCAGACATTTTTCTTTATTCAACAGTTTATGGCTTTTTAATTTTTCTTCTAAGATTGTAGCATTTTTGGCCAAACAACGCGATCCAATACTATGCTGAAATGCCAACTCTTTCGACAATCTAGATCCGTGGATCAAGACAGCAAAAAAAAAAAAAAAAAAAAAAAAAAAAAAAAAAAAAAAAAAAAACTCAAACTGTACATTGAGTTTCATGAGTCTCATGGGTTTAGCATCATAGCTATTAAAGGTGTGCCTTTTGGCACTTCTAAAGATATACCTTGTAATCATAAAAAAAAAACTTATTTGCTGCTCGGCCTGATCTTATTCATCCAAATCAACAATTCTTCTCGCTTTAGGTTTTGAATTACATCCTTTTACATAGAATTTGGTGGGAGTACTGCACTTAAGACACTTTAAATTGGATACGAGATGGTGAGGAAACCATAAAAAAAAACCCTTAGTTGATACAAAACATCAGCACTAACATTTAACTGATCTTTCAAAACGAAACCCGAGTCTTTTTTTAACCCAAAAGGTGCCATCTTGGTATTCTTTTGGTGGTTTTGATTGATGATTTGAGTTTTTTTTTTTTTTTATTATCTTTTTTGATCCGATCTTGAATAGACTCCAAATAATTGTCGATCACACTTCCTTCTTTAATATGTTCAGCCTTTTCATCAATTTGCCTCAATATTTCCTCATCAAGTTCCTCAATTCAACCTTTCTCAAAGTCGTTGGTAGCTAGAGAGTAAAAACGTCTGAAGCTTGTTCTTGATCAACTGTTCTTCCAGCGCAAATATCATTCTCAGACTCAGTGATGCTAGTCTCATCATCTAGAAGGCTTGGTATTTCCTCAGTTTCCTAATATACAATTAAGTGTTTAATACATACTAATACTATTTTTCCACTTACTCTTAACTCAACGGTATTATCAGAAATTGTGACATAATCATTAGAAGACTCGTCAGAAGGTTGTTGTTTAAGGATAATGTGTGTGTTTAAGATATTACTGTTTTCTTCCAATGTAGAAGTATCTGTTGAGCTGTTCCCCTAATTCAGGAAAGTTGTCATTCTCGACTGATTTGCGCTATGAACTCTGATTCGTTGACTTACCTCCATCGACAAGTATACGGCCAAAATAGGAGAAAAATATTATTTTTTTCCTGATATACAACCAGGTTGTTTCATGTAGTACATTTCTCTTTTTTTTTTTTTTTTTTTGACGCTTTTCTTTTCACAGCTTTCATCTACTCCATTCATTATTGAATTTTTTTTTTAAAAAAAAAAGGTGTATTGGCCTATTTTCATCTTTATTCCAGCCAATCCCACAAATGACTTGTTACTAATTTTGGATTGATGTCACCTTAGAAGATTTTTGACGAATGTTTAACCCTTCTTTTATTTACTTCTATATCGATAGTTCACTTCAAGTGTATTCTTAATAGACTTGTTATGTTCCATTTATTTCTTCTTCTTTTTATTTTATTTTATTTTTATTTTTTTGACATTTTTTTTGTGATACACATACTCCTGTTTGTATAACGGTGCTAATCCTCTTTTTTGTACAGCTTGTCTCCCAAATATTCAAGCAATTCCTTCTTTGTGTAGATTATTTACTTGATTACTTCAAGATAAGGAGCTTTTTTTAAGCCTTGTGTCATGAAAAATTACGTTGATGGGAATTTTTTTTTTATACACAAAATTTTCTACACTCCGGAACTTGTTTCCTTTTGTTTAAAATCCATGAATATTTCGTGTGAGTTGCCAGTTTAAAAATCATAGTTCTTTTTTAAATACTTTGAAGAAAATAGTTCATGCCTCTTTATAACCATTTTGGCCTTTTGGTTCAATTTTTATTTTTTATTTTTGACATTTTTTTTTGTGATACACACATGCCTTTGTGTTTGCATGAAAAAAAAAATTCAATGACGCCGTTCAATTATCTCCTTTTTTGTATAGATAAAAAGATAAACAAAATTTATTCCGAGTTACTGCATAGAGCTTCTCCCCTTTCTTTGGATAAGAAAAGATAAGCAAAAAAAGTATAAAAAAAGGGTATTTTTGTCCTTTTTTTTCAAAACCATATCATCTCACTTTCTTATGAATACCCAATACTATCTATTCGACGCTCTCTACTCAATAATCAATACTTGATTCTCTCCATGTGATGTTCTTTACTCGATGCTGTTTACTCTATGCTGCTCACTTGATGCTGTTTACTTGATGCTGTTTACTTGATGCTACCTACTTATCAGTTCTACAAGTCTATCTATCTATTGTCTATCATCAAAACCTCCTGATATTCATATCCATTGCGCTTCTTTTCTATGTTCATCACGCTGCTGCCTTTGATCAGTTTATTGCATCCATTGTACCGTTACATTTATTCTATCATTGTATGATCTATTCATCCCTAGCTCTGCATTTTGAACCACGAAGAGGGGGGGTTTGAAATGTAGGTCTTATCAGGACTATTGTCGAGTACCTCACATTCCAGTTTGCTATATAGGAGGTGCCTATACTGGAGGAGACAGAGGACTGGCAGGTTTTGTAAAGACAGCGAAGTTTGAATCTAGAGTACATGTTTAATAAATTATTATTTTTTTTTTTTGCTCACTTCTTTTAATATCTTTAAAATTGTCTTTTTTTTTTTTTTTTTTTTTTTTTTTTTTTTTTTTTTCTCTTCAATAAGTAATTCATCTGAAGATACAATTTTCCTTTTTCACTGAAAGTCTTTCACCTTATATCTGGCTCAAATATATATATACAGTTGTTCCACTCAATTTGAGGATTTTTTTTTTTAAAAGTGTAAGTTTTTCCTGATCATTTTTAAACAATTGACGAAATGATTCTTTAAATCTTGAATTATGTTTTGGAGATGTTGGATCGGAATTTCATGTGCAGCATCAACAATTCTTGCCTTTAGTGTTTCAGTGTCATGGAGCTTGTGAAGTCTAGTTTTGCTTTTTACTAATGCCCAAAATTGCTCAATTGGATTAAGCTCTGCTGAATAAAGAGAAAGGTAAACACATTTGTGGTTCCTGTTTCTTCCTTTGGTAACCTTTTCTATTTGTTTGAGGTATGAATTGGTGCATTGTCCATAGTTAAATAAAATCCTCCCATTCCGTGGTACTTATCCATTATTCGAAGCTTCATTCAAGGATCTCAAGTGATGACCGGTGGTTGTGCCCTTAGATCCTTCTTGTCAGGAAGCCACATCGGGAGGCTTTCTCTTTTTACCACCTTGGATTTTCTTACTTTTGGTAACACTTTTGGTGACACTTTTGGTGACACTTTTGGTGACACTTTTGGTATATGAATACTTAAATTTGCCACGCCAACAGATGATATAGCACAAATAATTGAGTGTGATGGTGTTTTTGCTACAGGAGTCGTGGCCACTGTCATTTTTCCTTTTAAAGCCCATGCTTTACTTGATTTCAGGTTTATATTAAACCTAGCTTCGTCAATAAAAACACAGCTTTTGGAAAAAAAAAAATCATGTCAGTTCGTATCCAAGTGGCCATCTAGTCGAAATGCTTTTGAATATTCTCCCCATTGTTTCTTGCCTCTGGCCAAAAAGTAGCTTTTTTTCATAGTGGGATTACAATCGTCCTCCAGGCCCAGAAAAATTGCTTGTTAACTCTTCAACAGCGTCTTAAATTATGGCAGAAGGATTCTCATCAAAAAACTCGATTAAACACTACTTGTGCTTTTCCTTCAAAAGCGCTTTTGGCCTGTTTTGATAGTTTATCTTTTTATCAAGAACAAAAGAATCGGGATCCTCTTCATATTTTTTCACTAACTGCGAACAGTACTTTCTTTAACTCTTATCTTTAGGGTAGCAGCTTTTACCGACAATAGCTGCTGAAGTCTGTAGTTAAAAAAAAAAAAAAAAAAAAAAAAAACACATTTCTTTTGGAGTTGTTCCGAAGTCTCTATATTGCGTTGAATGACCCGTTCTTATTTCTGTTGTAATATCTGTTTTCTCAGTTATATGCTTATGATATTCTTCGATGGGAGCAACAATAGGCTTTTTTTCAAGGTATCAATCCAGATTAACTAATTGTTTCAAAGCATGTGGATCAGCTTTCTTGTCTATAATATCCATAGCTTCGATTCCATTCTCATCATAAATGTTTCCACGAACATCCTCATTTAAAAAAATACTATTGATGACACCAAGTTTAAAATTGCCTGAACTTGCTTTCTTGAAATCCGCGACTGTACCATCCAATCAAAAGCGACGGAAATCGGCATGGCTTTAACCAGCCAATTGGAAATACCTTGTGTTTACCCGGAAATAGATTGTACAAATGTAAAAAAAAAAATAAAAAAATAAAAAAAAAATAAAGATTGTCATATTGTAAATGGTCAGTATCATGGACAGTATGTATATATTTTTTCAAACAAGTCCCCTTCAAAGTTTTCTTTTCGGTTGATATTAAGGTTTTTGAGATCTTTTCATAGTTGAAAGTTCAGGAGTAAAAAAGGACCGTAGTTTTTGATGAACTGCTCAAAGTGTAGATACTTATTTAAAGTGACGTTTTATGGACTTTGCAGGCGTTCAATGTGAGAGCAGAATGAGTGGAGAAGATTGTGAGTTATGTCGATTGGAGCAGATGTTATCATAGGCGATGCTAAAAGGATATTTGTATCCATAAACTGATCCCGGTGGCTGTAAAATAAGGCACTGATAATTTTCCTAACAAAAACCACTTGTGTCATATCACACGCATGATTTTTTTTTTTTACTGTTATCGACGCGTGAAAACTTCTTCAGAGTGCGCTTTTTAACTGAGTAATCAACCTTATGACAACAGATAGCTAAAACAATCGTGTTTTTTATTACGAGTCTGCTTTCTATATAAGCTTGAGTCGTGACGTGGCTTGGTCTTAAAAGAAATAGGGACTAGAGCTGTTGTTGTTGAACCCAAGACAAGAGCCAAAATTATAACTATATTAGGAGCAAGGTGTCTTCAACATTAAGTCAAAAGAGTGCCTTATGAACAGAGTCTCAAGAAAAGTTACAGGAGAGCCAAAGGTGAGGACCATTGCTTTGATTTCATTTCTGCTATTCTAAATGTGTTGGGCCATCATGAATAATGCTCCTATATACAATTCAGATCGGATTACAAAGTTAGTCGAGGGTATGGACGTGTCTATCTTCTCCAGAGATTAAATCCCATTAAACAGTTTTGGTCTGTAGTCAAAAGCAAGATGAAAAGAGAAAAACTATTGAAAGAAGGAACTCTGACTATAAGAGTAACTGATGCTTGTAACAATGTTTGCTTGGGTGGACCTTCAAAGGTTCTGTCGTTATTCAGATTGAACACCACAAACTTGTTTAAATAAGGAACCTTGTACAATCGTGCCATCAGAAATCTTAAGGCTATGCAATCTTTATTTATTTTTTTTTAGGCGCGTAGTCTATAGATTTCATTTGTGTTTGTATAGTATATTTCCGAAATAGTGTATTAGCAAGGTTGTGCTAAACAGAAAATAAACGATTCAAAATTGACAGCTAAATAGGATAATTATTTAATGCTGGACTTTTTTATGACTCAATCGGAAATGTCCGCAAAGTAGAAAAAGCTCACTTTGCTGCTCCTTTGTAGTAATTACATTTTAAATAACTATTTTTGTCATTGGTTCAGTAAAGACTTATTCTACCTCCAAGTATTTTCCTTTAGAAAAGCAGAAAAAGGCTTGTAAAATAACAGGATATATTTTTTGCTTGAGAGCAGTTCAAGTGCATAAACTGAACTTTGTGGACTAGTAGTTCTCGGAAAGACATTTCTCCGTTTGTCATGCTGGTATTGAAACAATCTGATTAAGCAAATCAAAAGTATAAATTAAACCCTGATCCCTCTCTCTTTCTTTTTTGTTTTTTTTATTTCCTTAATGAAGCTCTCTACTTTATCTTTGGCATTACTTTCAGTTGCAAGCTATATTAGCTTTGGTTCAACAGAAGAAAACTTATCTGAATTAACACCTACCTATCATGAACCTAAAAATATTCTGTTTGGTTGTGATATAGGTGGTTCGTCTCATGTAAAATGGGTATTGACTATTCTTGAAGAAATGTCTGCTAGAGGACATCAAACATTCTATTCAACAAAGGTAAAAAAAAAAATCAGTGGGCTTGCTTAGATTTTTAATTTTATTTTGATCTATAGGATGATCAACTGAAATTTGTCGAGGATTATTCAAAAGTCCAAGGCCTATCGTCTGGTAAACCTATTTTCACCAAGGAAGAATATCGTACAATGATGCCTGAATATTGTTTAATGAGCCCTATAGACATGACTGTGTTTATGATATCTAGTTTTTCAAAGGGTTTTGCTAAAGGTAACCAAAACAAGAATAAAATCGCAGAGAGAAAGAGAGATACTAATAACAAATGCTTTAGATTACAATCATTTCGTTCAAACATTCAAGGAAAAGAAAATTGATCTAGCTGTATGTGATCATTTCAATTCAGCTTGTGCTGAAGCTGCATACAATACTAAAATACCCTTTGTGGTGACATCTACGCTTACCTATTCTCCCGATATGAGTAGTCCTTATGTGAGCACAGAAATCTTTTCGATTCACCACCCTGTCAGCGTAGGTGTTTCCGTCCTTGATCGTTTTAAAGACAAAATCATCAGTCCTATCCAATTCCTTTACCGTGCATGGCCTGTCATTCAAAAGATCAATCAAGAAAAGAAAGATGCCGGTATTCCCTTACACGGAGATCCCATGTCAGTCTTGAAGGACTCCATCAAGCTTGTCAACAACGTGTTTGGTATCGAACCTCCTCGTCCCATTGGTCCCCTTGTCAACATGATTGGCCCCATCATACCACAGAAATTCGCTGGTCTAAACGACGAACTCAAGAACTTTTTAGACCATCGTCGCAAGGTAGTATATGTCGGCTTTGGCCAGATGGCTATCCCAACTACGGACGACATCACTATGATCATGACTGCCATGCTCGAAAATATGGAATCCGAGGACCTGGATGGTATTATCTGGTCAACCCGAGGCATTGAAGAACTTTTCCCTGATTACATCACGACCCAATCCAACAAGACATATGATATCCGCAGCCTCTTCAGTGGCACATCCTCTCTCAACGAAACTAGCATTGCCTTTGTGAACTGGGCACCTCAAATGGCTATTCTCAACCATCCATCAACCATTCTCTTTTTGACCCATGGCGGTGCAGGATCCATGTACGAATCCTTTTATCAAGGTGTTCCATTGATCGTGTTCCCCTTCTTTGGTGATCAACCCGCTACGGCCTTCAATGCAGATCGCATTGGTTTCGGAAGATGGATGAAGAAGACGGATGGTCAACTGAAGGCTACCGAGGCTGTGCGCGACGTGGCTCGTGATCAAGAGAGTAAATACAAGGACGTGATCAAACGATACCAAGCATTGGTCCAGATTCGTTCTCAACACGGTGTTCAACGTGGTGCCGATCTGATGGAAGAAGCCATCTATACTCACAAGGATGGTAAGATGGTCTTACAAAGTGATATTAAGAATCAATTGTCGACTATCGTCGCTTATAATATCGATGTCTATGCTCTCCTGACTCTTTTGATCATTACTCCTTTCTATGGTATTTACCGTATTGTTCAATGTTTTATTTATTCTCCTGAAACAAAGTTAAAATCTGCTTAAAAATTTCTGTAAAAAAAAAAGTAATACTAATAACGATAAAAATCGCATCTACTTTATATAAATATACAAATTCAAGAGTTGTTCTAAGGAGTGGGATGCATAAGGAAAGTTCCGACGTTAGAGTTCCGAAAGGCTTTTTTTTTTTTTTTTTTTTTTTTTTTTACTGTTAAATTTCTCTCTTTCTCGCGTGTATATATTTATTGTGCCTGAAAAGCCTTTTTTTTCTTTTTCTTTTTTTTTTTTTTTTTTTTTTTTT
>JNDS01003808.1:0-15727 GCA_000697035.1 Rhizopus stolonifer B9770
AAAAAAAAAAAAAAATTTTGTTCCTTTTGGGGGAGGAAAAACCTTTTTTTTTTTTTTTTTTTTTTTTTTTTTTTTTTTTTCTTAAATAGGGAGCCCTTCATGTTCAATAGCTCCAATGACGTTAATAATACTGGAGGCATCACTTCTTTTTTAAAGTTAAAATGGAGATCTTCCACCAAATACAATGTGAAACCTAGATTACCCAACACGGCAGACGACATTGAACGAGACTGGGTTCGACATAATGCTTTAAGACTTGCCTTTGAAAACGATTTTAGAGCACCCAATGAAAGATTACTACAAGCAGGAGGAAGTGAAGTACTTGACGTGGGTTGTGGAGCTGGCTTTTGGACTACAGTAAGCAAGATAATTAGAAAGAGAATAATAATAACAAAAAAAAAAAAAAAAAAAAAAAAAAATGATTAGGATATGGCCTCTCGATTTCCATTTTCTTATTTTACGGGTATTGATATTGATAAGAATGTCTTGGCTACTAGGTAAATATATATTTATATATATTTATTCATCTCTTTTTTTTTTTGGTTTCTTATCTTTTTTTTTTTAAAGTGGAAGAAATAGTTTATATCAACAGATTGATTTAATTGAACTTCCTTTACCTTATGAAGACGCCACATTTGATTATATATTTGTACGTTCAATGTTAAACACAATGCCAGATCAGTTATGGGACGATGTATTAAAAGAGTTTATAAGAATCATGAAAAAGGGCGCTTATATTGAATGTGTAGAAGCTTATGATGATTTATTTGATGCAGGACCATCTATGAATACCCTAGTACAATGTAAGCACTTTTTTTTTTTTTTTAAAAAAATTTTTTAATGACATATAAAAACTCTCTTGTATAGTGGTGTTAATGTCAAATCAAGAACCACCAAATTCACCCTCTCAACTAGCCACAGCAAGGAATCCTTGGCCCAATCGATTGGCCAGTATGAATCAATTGATGGGAATGCAAATTTATCACACACATACACCCGTAGGTCATCACGGCGGTGAAATAGGTTCATTATTATTGGAGTATTGGGAGCGAACGATCGGTAATCACAGACGAGAATGGATCACGAATCGTTGGATAGAAGAAGACGAACTAGATAAGACAGTACGACAGATGAGAGAAGAAGTGAACGAATACAATACTTACATGTCTTGGTACTCTGTCGTCGCCAGAAAGAAAGGCTACAATGGTCCCACACTTCAATTTGATGATGTGGATGATGATGACACAATCACAACCACCCGATACAGTTAAATAAACTTTTTTTATTCAAGAAATTTGACTCAGAGTGTAAGGCGGATATTTGTTTTGTGCAAAAGTCATCAATCGTTTCACAGATTGAATCCATTTTCTTGAAGTTTCGTCGTTTAATACATGAGCTACTTGAGATGAACTAATCTTTTCACGGGCTGAACGTTCATGAATACTATAAAAAAAAAGGGACAGGAAGTGAGTCAAATTTCCATACACTACGATTTTGTCACTTACCCCACCATGGTGACACCAATGGGCCAAGGTGCATTGCCAATTGACAATTGAAGATAGGCATCTTGTGCATCTCGGTATAATCGCTTTTGCATACGTTGTGCAATTTCAGCTACACGGGCCAACACATCGGGTTCCAATGTTCTTTTCTTTAATTGTCTCATCAAAGGCTTAATATATTCTGCTGCTTGTTTCTGAAGCACGGCCGCTCTTTTGCCGGGAACCGTTCTCTTTTCTTCTTCAGGTCTCGCTGCCATATGTTCTTCCCATTCTCCCAAGGTGTACTATATAACAAGAACTATAAACCCCCATCTTCATTACTTTTTTTTTTAAAAAAAAAAACTTACAGAAAAATAAGCATAAATTTGAGTATACAACTTGTCCATATTTCTTGAAATAAGTTCAATCTGAATAGGTACAACTGCAGGTCCTTGTTTTTTGGGTTTCTTTTTATCTTCAATGGAAACACCTCCCTTTTGCTTTAAATCATCAAGACGCATATGCGCTTCCATTTCTTCCAATGTCTTCATAAATTCATTGCGCCCTCCTTTCTAAAATAAAAAAAAAAAAAAATTAGTTTTCATTCACATTTTTTTTTTTTTTTTTTTTTTTTTTTTTACTTGCCTCTGATCTTTGTTCGTCCATAAGTTCAAGTGCACGAAGACGAAGTCTACATTGTTTGTCCGTTTCTGCAAATAAACGAATAGGTTGACCCATAGCTCGTAATCGTCGAATGCATTCCTCCATTGAAATACTAAATGTCTCTGGTTGTACATCCTATTCATCAAAGGTTTTTAATAAAGATCATTTTTGTTATAATTTCTTGTGTACCGAATTATCTTGTTTTTCTTTTTCATTTGATTTTGATTGTTGTCTTTCAAGTTCTTTACGTTTTGCCTAAATTAATTATTATTACTTTAACTTTTGTGAAATAAAATAAAAAAAATACCTCTTCTTCTTCAATACGTGCTTTTTTCTATATAAATGTATAAACAAAATAGATTAGATTTCGCAACTTTTTAAAAGATTTACTTGTCGTTCTTTTTCTTCTCTCTCTTTTTCTTTCTTTTGATATTCTTCTTGTCGAATCCTTTCTAATTCAGCTCGGCTCACATATTTTTGTTTTTTGCTGTTTTCTCCATTCTTTTCGGCTGCTTCTAGTACTTTACGCTTCTTGTTGATCTCGTCTTGAATTGCACTTTTCAAAAAATCCATGTTTTGAATTAATTATAAAAAAAGAAAGAAAAGGCCAAATTTTCTAGAAACAGAGCTGAGAATAAAACAAAATTTTAATTGCTGAAGTGGGAGGGAAAGATATATCATCACACTTGATTTATCTAATGCAAGTCTCGTACTGCAATATATTCAGATTTCATCCCATATCTGAAGTAAAACAATACTAATACAGACTGGTAAAGCTATCAACTCCCTCAATATGAAGATCATAAGAAAAATACTCGACAAGAAATATTAATGAGTACACACAGTCTTTAAAAATAATAAACGAGCATCTTTTACTTTGTTGTATCGTTTAAATCTATTTTTCTACACTTACAACAGAAAAACAATATCTATGTAATCGTTTTTCTTCCGTCAAACCTTACATGTATAAATATAGCCAGATTAAGTACTACATGTTGATTAGTCTTGTAGTAAAGCCCATACTCCTTTTTGATTATGATTCGATTTTATTAGAAGGAAAAAAAAAAGATACTCGATATTTATCAGAAGGTAACAAAATAAAACAGTTTATCGATACAAAAACGTTATACAATGATATATTATATAAAATAAATATTGGTCAATTGAAAAGTAGCATTGATTGACACTAACTCACTCTAATTCAGCTTTTTTTTTATCGTATATACTCTCTGCTTTATGCTAGTGTCTATACCTGTGCTGAAATTGATGGTGTATTTCAATATTTCACTAGCTGTACCAAATTCGCGGTTCTACCTCTACCTCCGAATCACATTTTTCCACTCGTTGATATACAGTCTATACTGATGGACTATTTCTTTTTGATCTAGTCTCCCTTCGTTGAGTCTAACATCCGATCCTTAGCAAATTTTGGACGTGTGTGATCTTTGAGGATGAAGACGATTTCAGTGAGATGCGAGATATTTTGAATTTTTCGGTACATTTATTAATAAAAATCACTCAATAAATCATGACCTTTCATCTCTGAGTATGACAAGCTTGTAAAGAAGATATGTGTTCCCTTATCAGGTGCTTGTAGATTCAAAAAGGAAATAAACCGGGTTGGTAAAAATTGTCAAAAAAAAAAGGTATAATAACAATGAAGCGTTCTCAACTGTTTCCACTCAGCATAACCTTTAGCCTTACTACTCTCATATATATATTGGTGAAACAATGTATTTTTTTAATACAAAAACGCAACCTGGAAAGACATTAATATATATTTATTTTAAGATAAAAAAAATTGTTCTTGTATGTTTATTGATTGAAATGCACTCCACCATTACAAATCCTTGGCGTTTGACACATACCCCTTTGTCATGTTCAATAACCGACACGTTATCTGCATATTGTCGACTTTTATCAAATGCTCTTTCATTAAAGAAGCTTCAGAGATCAGCCTTTTATGATTGGTGTTAGTTGACTAGTATTTTCCATATTGTTTGTTTCTAAACAAAGTTGGTGCATTAGAGATCTCGCAACTGATATTCTTTTTTATTTTGATCAATCCATACACTTATTTTGATGTGCATGCATCACCATTTGCACTATGACTTTTTCCTTGTCTAGCAAGGTCATTGCTTCTTACTGCCAGTACTTGCATCATTTCTTTTTTTTTTTTTGGAGAAATTTATCCATAAAAAAGGCATTGTATACTAACTTCAGCATTTAAATTGAGTATTTGAACAAGGAGTCTATTTTTTTAACAGAAAAAAAAAAAAAAAAAAAAAAAAAGAAGGTGAGTACACGACTTTTTGTTCCTTTGCGTTACCCTTTGTATAGTTTACATAAGAAGTCTTCTTGTCTTCTTAACACAACCTTTAAATTGATACCAACTTGACTTCCGTGGTTCTAGGGTGAAAGAAAAAAAAGCTTTTAACAATACAATCCCGTATATAACTTACTATTCTAACGCTTTGAATAAACCACTACCTTTTGATTTTGTACTATTCTTTTGAAAAAATGAAAAAGTTCCCACTTGTATTAATTTTGAGGTTATCAGCTTTCTGGGTATCTCTAAGATAAGCTTAAGTCTTTTTATTATTATTATTTATTCTTTTATAGAATACACTTGGGGATGACATTTAATTATTCTCTTTATTTACAACAAATGATGAAACATATTTTTTTTTTTTTTTTTTTTTTTTGTTTTTTTTTTCTTGTTTCAGCGTGTGTTATCAAAAGGAGGCTTTGTTTATATTAAGCAAGATTTTCCAAAATTTAAAACAGCTTTTGAGGGATTTTTGCGGGATTTTGCCAATGACGATTATTTTTCAACATACAGTGTTTATAAGAATTCCAGCTGAATTACAGTGGATTTTTAATATGTAGCATCCTTTTCTTTTTTGCTTTGACGCCATCTAAAAAGAGAGAGAAACAAATAATCATGTTGGACAACATTTACTAACCTGAAAAAAATTTTTTTTTCTTTATTATAATTAAACCAGTATATCTTTTTCCTTATTAACTATGTTGTATTGCTCGCAATAAACGATTTTTAAAGGATTTCAAATTGTTGAATAAAAAACACAAAAAAAAGCAACAATATGTCCGTCTCTCTTGAAACAATCATAAAAAGTGACTTGAATTTACGTTCAAACTTTAACTTTTTTTTTTGTCCACAAAATAATATAGCCTTCTTTCTCTTTTTTTTTTTTCTTCTTTTTGTTTACTCTTTCTATTGGGAAAAAAAAATGACAGAAAAAGTTTACAAAATAAACCCTGATTTTGAAGAAGAAATCAAACACATTAAGGAACTCTCAAATGGATACAGCCGTGTTGCGGACAATGACTTCCGTTTGAACATCTCACGTTGCGTTACCGACACCTACCGTGGACTTCGCTCGATTGATAGTTTTGTTCTTTTTGCATCTGCAGTAATAATCGATCAAGACGGTTTCTTTAAAGAACGTCAATTGCAAGTATTCAACATGTTTATAAACACATTGAAATCGATGGATATTCGCCTTGAAATTTTGCGTGAATCCGAAGAAGCCAAACACAAAGAAGAACTGGTTTTTCATACCAATATCCTTACAAAGATGATAAACGGCCTTGTGGTATGAATAATAATAATAATAGAAAAGGCTTTGTAGCCCTAATTTACTTTTTTCTTTTTTTCTTCATAGAGAGCGGAAGCCCTTACACATCACGACTGTAAAGTTCATTTCTCTAGCCAACTTTTGAAGGATTGTGATATAATCGCCAACAAACTCTTGTTTGATCGTCGTCTTATTCGTTTGAATACTGCCATATTGTAAGAAAGACTATGAAAAGGTCTGATTGTTGATTATTATTATTTTTTAGGTATAAGCAACAAAAATTCAATCTGGTTCGAGAAGAAAACGAAGGTTATGCTAGTCTGATGAATGAATTGACCATGTCTAGTATTGTTAACGGACGCGACGCCAAAGGCAAACTCAAACCAGCTTCATTGGAAAAAATACCTAGTCTCCTTCAAACTATTTCTTCTCATATTGGTATCTTTCATCTCGATCCCAATCGTGTATTAGGTATCATTCTCGATATGCTTATCAACCAATTGTTGACCAATTACAATTTTTGGATCCAAATCATGAAACAATCACCATGGATACAAGAATTGACATTCATGGATCTTT
Organism: Rhizopus stolonifer B9770; assembly: GCA_000697035.1. Lineage (NCBI taxonomy): Eukaryota > Fungi > Mucoromycota > Mucoromycetes > Mucorales > Rhizopodaceae > Rhizopus > Rhizopus stolonifer. The sequence goes on from JNDS01003808.1 coordinate 6,323, forward strand.
CAGGCGAGCAATCTGTGGGCCCTAGTGCCAACTTGGCTCAACTCATTGGTTTCAAATTTCATAATTATCATGTAAATAGCATCATTTGTTAATTATTACTATTATTATTATTATCATTATTTACATCCCCCTTTTTTTTAGAGCCAAGAGGTCAAGCCTGCACCGCAAGAATTGTATTTAACCATTGCTCTCTTATTAAAGCATGACTTGGTTTCTTTAAACGATATCGTCCCTCACGTAAGAATCCATTGTAAAACAAATCTAATTATTTTCTAGTTGGCGCCATACCAAGAAGAAATGGAAGTAATGAAAACCGAATATAACAAAAAGATGAACAAAGAAATCACAACCAATTCTGGCGGCCAATTAGCTGTAAGAAATAAACATGTCCAACATAAACTAACATGCCTAGTTATATGGTGCTTTAGGTGAAGAAGGACACACACAAAAGATCAAACGAGCTGAAGCTCCTGTAACAACCAGTAGCGGTCAGTCCAGTTCAGAGAAGAAATACGAAGCCAATGACGTTGTTGAACTTACCAAAGCTATGTTCTCTGTGGGAGATTTAAAAAATGCAACCATGATCATTTCCTTCTATGACAAGCTCGTTGACATGTTCCCCCATCTTGCCTACAGTATCTATCATATTGCCCGTGTGATTCTTCGTCCTGCTTACGAAGCCTATGTATCTGACAAATCCAAGATGCTTTATTCACGCTTCAGTGAATGTGCCGAACAATCGCATATCAAGTCTGTGTTTACGAACGAAGAAGACCGACCCAAATTGTCTTCTCAGCTCAAGCTTAAACGTGTTCTGGTTACGGATGCACTTTTAGATGAAGTACGTGACTTGAGGAAGATGGAACAATATGTCTTCTTTTACAGTGAATGGAAGGAAGATCTTCAAATGTGCGAATCATTTGAACACTTGACTACGCGTTTCATGCCTCTGATGCGACTGGCAGGTTGCCGAACCTATTTGGCCACAGATCTTATACAACATTTGATATTGATTATCAGTGGATTGTTGGATAGGGAGAAAGAGCTCCCAGAAAGTCGTGTTCATTTGACGAGCATGATTCGTGAATTCCTTATGCCTGCAATATCGTTTAGTAAGGGCAATCCGGGTACGATGGCCAGTGTTTGGGAGATTTTGTATCGCATAAGTTTTCAAGAAAGATATTCTATCTATGGTGAATGGAGTAATGAATTTTACAAGAAGAATATCGAAAACAAGTTACTCAAGGCACGAGTCGAACGTGCAGTAAAATCAGTGATGCGTCGTGTGTCTAAGAACGATGTACGTCGATGTGGAAGAGACCTGGGCAAGCTAGCTCATTCAAATCCTACGATTGTATTCAACGTGGTTCTGGATCAAGTACAATCTTTTGATAACTTGGCACCTATCATGGCGGATGCCTGTCGTTATCTGGGTGATTTTTCTTATGATGTCCTTGGTTTTGTCTTGACAGAAAAATGGACTGGATCTCAGGGAGCAGGCAAAACACGCAAAGACAAGGAAAAAGATGATGGTATGCCCTCTGGCTGGTTAAGATCTCTGGCGACATTTACCGGTATGCTGTTTAAAAAGCAAGATATTGACGCCACTCCTCTCCTGCGTTATTTGTCTTACCGTCTGCGTGAAGATGATTCTGTGGCCGACTTGATCCTTTTGAACGAATTTGTTACCAAGATGGGGGGTGTTGAGATTCTGGCGAGCGCCTATACCAATGACCAAATCACAGCTGCTGGATGTTCTGATTCTCTCAAGTCTGAAGCATTTTTACCCATTTCTGTGGATAACCGACGGGCCTCTCGACGAGTGCTCAGCCGTCTCAAGGACTCTTTGAGAAAAAACAATGTGGGTTTTGAAATCTTAGTATTGCTTTATCGATTGTCGGAGTCCTGCTTAAGTGAAAAGAGCGTGCCCGCCAGTGACCGATGCTCCAAACTGGACAGAGTACACCAAACTCAATTGCAATACTTTGAGCTCCTAATTTCACTTTTTGAACCCGAAGAATACCAAGCACTGATTCCCAGCGTGGAAACACTGGTCAAAGACTACGGACTCCCTGTGCATATCACCATGATTTTCAACCGACCAAAGACACAGCATGTGATCCGTAACAATCTGGAAACACCTGTGACAGAAGAAGTATGGTCGCCCTTCCAAGAGACCATCGAGCTCTTGCCTTCTTTACTGAATATCCCAGCTATACCATCTATCTTCACATCCGAATTCTATTTTATGTTTTGGCAACTCAGTCTCTACGATATACACTGTCCCATCACACACTATGAAGCTGCCATCAAGCGCCACACCGACATGGTGCGTCAATGCCGAGATCCCCGTTCTTCTTTCTATCAGAGTAACAGACCTTCAGTGGTTAGTAAAGCTGAGAGACAGGCACAGGCTGCCTTGGATACGCTCAACAACGATTTGCCAAGACATCAAGCACATGTACAAAAAGTGTTGAGTATTCTCCAAGCTTCGCAATCACGGTGGTTCCCGAGCTCGATGCAACGTCAAGCTCTAATTTCCAACATCCTCCAACATTGTATTTTGCCACGTAGCAAATTATCTGAGGTAGATGCTGCGTTTTGCTATGAATTCTCAATGCTGATGCATCAAATCAATACCGTTAATTTCTCGAGTCTGACCCTCTTTGATAAGGTGCTTTCAGACAGTCTGCCAGCCGACTTTATTGCGTTTTCTGAATATGAGACCACTATTCACTCAAGATTTATCTTCAAAGCCCTGGCCAAGATGGGCGAATGGCGCAAAGACGAGGCGCTTTATTTGAGTGGTGCTCATGGCGATGGTCTTATTGGCTTCCAAAAGAACTGGAACGCGGATGCGTCTCAGGGAGTTGCCAAAGAGGATTTATTGAACTTTGCCGAGTTCCAACGGGTGCTTTATAAATGGCACTTTAGATCCTGTTTGGCTATTGAGCAGGCGCTAAAGTCAGGCGAATCCCATTTGATCAAGAATGCGTTTCTGGTATTGCGTCAGTTGATGCCTTGCTTCCCTTCGGTGGTGGACCATGGAAACAGTATTGTCAAGATCGTCAAACGTTTGGCAGAAGAAGAAGAGCGTGGAAACATCAAGGTGTTGGCACGTAGTTACATTGGCCTAGTAACCAAACAAAAGGCCTCATGGACCACCAAAAATGCGTTCTCAGGCATCAGAGAAGAACCCAAGCGAGAAGATAGAAAACGCTCAAGAGAAGACGAAGGTCGTGCAGACGAAAAGTCTCCCAGAACAGACGAAAGACATCGTTCTGCTTCCTCTGCTCTTCGTGAAAAGGAGCGTCAAGAAGCAAAGGAACGCAGACCAGAAGATTCCAGCAGGCATTCAGAGAGAGACACCGAAGAACGCTCTTCAGGTCGACTGAGTGGAACTAGTTCGAGCCGTGCAACTGAATCCACCTCCAGAAATGAGCCAAGTCGTACGAGTGAATCTAGTTCAGGTCGTGCTGCTGAATCTGGGCGTCTCAGTGAACGTTCCAGGGAATCCAGTCGATCAAGGGAACCGAGCTCGAGTAGAGCAAACGAGCCTAGCTCTAGCCGCGCCAATGAACCAAGTCGTACCAGCGAATCTAGCTCTAGTAGAGCCAATGAATCAAGCCGTACAGGCGAATCCAGTTCAAATAGAGCAAGCGAATCCAGCTCAAGCAGAGTCAATGAATCAAGCCGCACTAGTGAATCTAGTTCAAGAAACGAATCTAGCACGAGAAATGAATCTAGTTCTAAGAATGAACCTAGTCCTAAGAATGAACCTACCAATAAAGCCACTGAACCTAGCTCCAAGAATGAGACAAGCCGTACAAGTGAATCTAGTTCTAGGAACGAACCAAGCCGTACAAGCGAATCGAGCTCTAGAAATGAGTCTGGTAGACTAACTGAGTCAAGCTCCGGCAGGTTGACTGAATCTAGCTCCACCAGATACACGGAGGATCGCCCAAGCAGCAGCAGCCGAATGAGTGCCCCCACAAGCGATCCACGCAACTCGTCTAGAGGAAGCAAACGTCCTTTGGACGACCGTAACCGTGAACGATCAGAAAGACCAGAGAAGCGCAGAGAACGAGATGAAAGACGAGACGACAGATTGAGAAGACCCGATGACAGACGCTTGGATGACAGACGCCTGGATGACAGAAGAATGGACGAGAGAAGAATGGAAGACAGACGCATGGAAGAAAGAAGAATGGAAGAAAGAAGGTTTGATGAAAGAAGATTGCATGATCGACGTGAACGTGACAGAGATCATCGCAGCAGCAGAAGACGTTAAAAACCAAACCCCCCACTAAATTAATTTTTGTTCAAAATAAATTTTATTATCAATGAAAGGATACGTTTATAAAACACATGCCACTAGCCTTGTGTGATTAGAATCTATTGGATTCTTTTTGAAATCTAAAAGAACAATTTTTTTTTTTTTTTTTTTTTTTTTTGCTCATCTTTTGTCAATTGCTACCATTGAACATTGTCCTTTAATATCATATAAAGACAATACATACTTGCTATGAAGCCACTGCACAGGGAATGGTATTTGTTTGTCAATAAATTCTAATTCCCCTTTTGGCATCACTGCTACATAGAAATCGAGAAAAGAGCATGTATTCAAACAAGGGAGTAATTGACCTTCAGACTTATCTTTCAAGTGAAGTCCACGCCATGGTACTGAGAAATCGTCCACTTCAAGTTCAGAATAAAAGACTTCTCCTTCTTCCGTATAGACTGCGAATCCGAAATCATATCTCCCAATAGATCGAACGGGATGCTCACCAAGACAAATCAAAACCTCGATAAAATTATCGGGATAAGCAGCAAAGACAATAGGGTTTTCAGTATCCATCAAAAGGACGCGACCTGATTGTGTCAAAGCCAAGGTATGCTTTTGTAGATTGGCCAATTGAATAATCGCCTCCTCCCACTTTACACCAAAAATAGCCTCCAATTCATTGTCAGTTTCTGTAATAAATTGTGGAAATTGAGTAAGCCAAACTGCACCATCCTCTGTCAGAAAAGAGCAATGAGCATTCTGGCATGTAACCTGAATAACCTTGGAGCGGAACCCAACGATTTTGACTACCTTGCGAGCCCTAGAAAGGCTTGAATAATACCATACTGTACCATCTCGGGCTAGACCAACAAGGTGATGCTCAAAAGATGAAAGGGACATGAATCTAACCTGTTGTAGTTTCTCTGGAACAGTAACGGATTTACTGGGAGATCCGTTTGCTTTCACTGGCAGAGTATAAAGTAAGTTGACTGGGGAATAAAATAGACAAACTTATACTACCTTTCCAGATCCACAAACGACCTTGTCTATCCAAACCATGAATATGTTTGTTGGCATATGAAATATCCGTGATGCCTTTTCCAGTAAAATATTGAACCTCATAGTTCCCATCTGGAAGCCTTTTTTTGGTTTCACAGTCTAAGATTAATAATTACCCAAGTCTTTTTTTTTTTTTTTTTTGGCTTGCCTTTCACTTCTCATATTGGTTGAATCCTCGTCGTAATAAAGATCATAAGAGAATGTATAAATTTTTGGATTTCTGAGAGAAATATAAAGTTTTTTCCAACTTTGTTTTCTCCAAGTGATATCGGGCTTTATTTTAAATTCTTCAACGCATATCCTTTTCCAAAGACATTCTTCTTGCATTAACGAATGAAAGAGACGTGAGACACGAGAAAACTCCATCAAGTCATCCCCATTTAAATGGTTAGTTATGTACTCGCATACATGTTTTGGTAAATTATTCATAATAGACAAAAGAAAAGGAACTCTTCGAAGCTGCGCAATCTTGATTTTAAAATCAAACTTTCTGACATGACGCATACACCCATGGCAAATCTAATAAAAAATGCAACAAGACTCCTTTGGTTTAATCCCCTTGAATTCTTTCACTAGACCATGAAAGACGTCAATATTGAATTAATGATTTGGGGGGGTGTTCAATGTTTACATACTTGAGAGTAGTAATCCAATACCAACAAAAAAAAGGAAAGTGTATTTATTTGTTATAGAAATTGTTTCTTTTCAATTGCATTGCAGTTTTGTAAGGAGCTGTAATAGGTGGTTGTAATGGATCAAGTGCTTTGTAAGAGGAAGTTAATGGATAGGTTCTATCGGCATCGTAACCACTATGTACATAAACATGAGTCTTTTCTTTTTTTTTCTTTTTTGTTATTCTATTCTTACTTTAAATCTCCACATGCTGTGAAAGGTACAATTGTTCTATTTGGTCCAACCAATTCATTCATGTTATCTACATGAGAAAATAAGTCGCCTGTATTCATTTTGTATTTTTTTTAATGCAATACCATATTGCAAATCTAATAATGGATTGGCCATTGTTGGCACATAACCTTTTGGTGGTTGATAATCTTGACAAACAATAAAAGCCTCAATACTCGAATTACGTGAACTTCTGGGTTTACTACAAGTAACAGTAGGGAAGAATATTTTAAGCTGACTGTAAAGCAATGTAATATCTTTTCCTCTAAAAATCTTTGCAACAAAAGTTCCTCCGGGACGAAGAACATGTGTGGTGATGTTCAATGCTGCAAGTAATAATTGTGCTTGAATATATTCATCCATATCATGAAGACCGGTAACTATTCAACTGTTTCAAAATCCTGAATAATAAAAAGAAAAAAAATCGTTGTTACCATCAGGTGCACCATCACAAATGACAATATCGGCCATTCCACCGTCAAAGTATGAAATGATCTTTTCTGCTGTTGATTCTTTAGTGATGTCTCCTTGTAATTGAATAACACCATCTAATGGTGCCTATTTTTTTTTTTTTTTTTTTGGAGAAATGAGATTGACAGATAATTTTTAAGAATTCTTTCTATACCATAGCTTGAAGATCTACTGCTACAATTTTTGGTTCGGATTCATCGGGTGTTTCCTTGTGGTTTTCACTAAGATCGGGTGATTAAAAAAGACTTATTTTATGTGAAAGACCAATGTTACATTAATCTTTTTGATAAAACTTGAGACCAACTACCGGGAGCTGCACAGAGATCAACAGCTCTTTTAACGCCTATAAAGTTATTTAGAAAAAGGAGAACTTTCCGTTACAAACGAACCTTGTAAAAAGTTAAACTCTTCGTCTAATTGCAGTAATTTAAAAGCACTTCTAGCTCTCCAGCCTTCTTCTTTTGCAAGGCGATAGTACTTTTTTTAAAAAAAGAAAAAAATCAATTTTGCCGTTGTTATTGTTAAAATCAATAGTTAACACTTACAACGTCTCTTTTATCTTTTGAAGATTTTCCCATTATGGAATAATTTGACACTTGTAAAAAAAAAAAAGTGCGTCTTTTTTTTTGTTCTACACTTTTGAATAGCAGTTTAATTTTTTTTTTTTTTTGGAAATCAAAAAGGATAAAATCAAATATAACGAACAACTGGTGTTTTCATATAAATATTTATATGTTGGTAAAATAGAAAAGGACGAAGACAGCGACGATACATAAATGCCTTTAAGAAAGAGAAACTATGATGTGTTTATGCGCTGGACAGCTTGCTACCAAATAGAAGTTTATACAAATATGGAAACCAATAATTACGTTGAAAGTTGGCATAATCAATTGAAAACAACGTGTTTGCGAAGAAAACAAAATAGAAGAGTTGATAGATTGTTTTTCATTCATGTCAAAACAACGTCAAGAGATCAATATTGAATGTTAGTAGAATGAGCCCTGAACAAAGACGAATGAGAACCAGACAAATATCAGCAGAGGCAATAAATTCAAAATCAATTGAAGATATGATACAGCTTGAAAATGAATCATTTTACTCAGTACAATCCTTCACGAACAATGACATATTCTATCAAGTTGAAGTTGATAACAATCAAATGATCAAGTGTACATGCAAAGACTTCGAATACAACAGAATTGCATGTAAGCATATGTACCTTTTCACCGCTTCAAAGATACTATTCAGCTTTACCAAGATAGGTAAAATTCACGTATAAGTGGTTGTCTGCTAATTAACGATATTAAATAGTATCTTTCAATGAGTTAATTCCAGCTGAGATTAACCAAGAAACAGACATTACCGAGGAGCAAGAATCATCCACTACTGGTCACCAAGAAAACGACAATTTAACAAACAAGATCGCTAATTTGTTTGCAACATACCGTGAATACAAAGAACCCCCATTTTTATTTACTGATGATGAATTTACACAAGTTGAACAAGGCGCAAACATGATTATGGAGACTATCAATAAAAATAGACATAACCTAAATCGTCCCAATCAAAAAAGTTCAACCCAAAGAAGATAAATGTAAATCTACAATATTTTGTTATTTTTTTATTTCTTTTATAATTCGCTGTAACTCTACATCACACATTATCTTATAGTTTATCCTCGTTAGAATAAAAGAATTTTTTCCACTACAACAAAGGTGTGTATCTACGTGGCTTATTTTCATCATTTTTAATTTTAAACATCTCTTAAAGTGCGAGCTCAAAAGGGCGTGCTTTTTCGCACATCGATGTCGATGTCGATGTCGGTGTCGATGTCGGTGTCGGTGTCGATGTCGGTGTCGGTGTCGATGTCGATGTCGTGTTTGGCCATTCATTGTATATTTATTTATTGTATTCTACCTCAGCTAAAGGACACGTCAGACTCTGTAATTGAGAGTCAGATTATATATACCAGGATTCCCTCTACAATTTAATAGTTCTTCTCCTTTAGTCTTAATAAAGATAGTAATTGTTAGCTATTAACTCTTCCTGTCTCTACATAAATAAGCACGAATACCACAGTCGATGTCGATGTCGATGTCGGTGTCAACGGTTTTGTTATTTCAAAATAAAAATTGCCATGGTAGATAACGATGAAAACAATTTGTACCTGCCTTTAGAACTAAGACCAGGCACAGATGTTACAAGTAAATTCATAATGAATGATAAGACTGTAAAAAATATTATTGTTCATGAACTGCTTGGTAATTTTGTCACTTGCGCATGAAGCAAACTAGTTTTACTTACGGATGTTATTTCTTTTAGGATCAAACATTTCAAATAATCTATATAATTCTGCATCAACAGAATGGTCAGACGGAACCAAATCAAATGTTTTATATGTACCCACTGAAGTTAGTAATGATCGGCCTCCAATCTTGATTGAAATTCAAAACCACCAAGGCTGTTTTTCTTCGCTATAGCGTCCAGCGAATGAGCGGATGATGTTTTTTGACATTCGCCCATTCGCCATTTGCAATAGCGATAATTCGCTCATTCGCCACTTGCAATAGCGACAATTCGCTCTTTCGCTCTGTGATAGCGACCACTTGCTCGTTCGCTCTTTGCGATAGCGATAATATGTGCATTCGCTTATTCGCTTTTATCAATAGCTAATAGACCCTCTTTTT
>JNDS01003809.1:0-31500 GCA_000697035.1 Rhizopus stolonifer B9770
AGAAATGCGGTATTGAAGCAAGCGTTGTATTATTATTATCACCCATATAAAATAACCAATAAAGACCAAAACTATTTTTTTATTATTATCAAACAATTTCGTACCGATGAATATATTCATATCGTCAATGCTATAAAACATTTCCAATACGTTCAATACAATTAGCTCAAATACTACCCGTATTAGCCAATGAGCCAATATTCGCTCTACAGTTTTTTCTCCAGAGCGAATGAGCGAATAATTCATTCGCGTGTTCGCTATTCATCTAAGCGAATGAGCCAATGAAGTATTCGCGTATTCGCTACTCACCTAGGCGAATGAGCGAAGAAAAACAGCCTTGGTGAACAGAGTTGATCAAGCATTTATGATAAGATTAATACAATATTGTACTCGTGCGTTTGAACGTTTCAAAGTATTACCTGTAGTTCTTGTATTTGTAGTTAAAATGTTCTCTAGCAAGGAATTTGAAAAAAAGTTTGTGCCAAAAGTCAACACACCATATTTGCTAGAAACTTCATGTGAATTTTGGGCTCGGGAGGCAAATTTTATTTCTCTAGAATCCATTGAAAATCATATCAAAGTGGGTATGAATCAGCTTGTGGCACTTGCTTACTTTACCACCTGTCAATCTCCAAGCCTAAGTTCATTAGAATATGCTGGTGATTCAACCGTACGCTTTTTATACTCAATTTGCAAGGCTAACATGAAGAAAAAGGGAAATAGTAAAATAGTTGAAATCATCGACCAAAGCACAGAACAAATAAAGAAAGCAATTGAGTTAGATGAAGAAGACCCTATCTTGACCGCTGAAAAGTGCAAAGGTTTCGCTGAACAGCTATTGGAAGCAATTCAAGTTCAGAAAAGAAAGTTAGTAGAGGTGTATGAATTGGACATAGAAGCATCACAAAAGCACCAAAAAAAATATACTACAGAAGACTTTAACTTCATTGAAAGCAATTCGGAACCAGGAAAACCCAAAAACTGGAAAAAAATATTTAATGAAGGAAAAGCCAAGGGACTCTTTGCTTCTTATACATCATCAAATTCCCTCAAAAGTTCATACCATCACGCTAAAAATCGTGAAAAAAGTAAAGAATAATATGCAACTTTATTTACAAATAAAGATCTTACATTACAGTTTTTTTATTGAGTTCTTTATTGTATCCATGGTCAATATAATCGAATATTTAATAGAATGATATTTAAGGATTGCATATTACGGATAAGTAAGAGTTTGTAGACACAGACCTCAACTTGTAATACACAAGATGTACAATCTCCTGTTGTACAAAACTAATAACTAAGACGGGAAGTCGTAGTAGGACAAAAGCAATCAAGAAGTATATAAAGAGTTGTATTATTCATCCAATAAAGACCACCTGATTTTTGATAAAGTCCTGTCATCATCTACGACTCTTTTATTTAATCTTAGGATAAAACATTCTCTACAACCAAATTAATGGTTTGATTTTCGACATTAAAAGAGGAGAACATGTTGTCTGGATGGGACAAAAACTGACATAACGCATGAAAAGCATTCATAGGTTGGTTATTGAGAGGTGTGATATCCAAATCAGAAAGAAACATCAGACATTTTTCTGCCCAAAAATCAGATTTGACCTTTACCAAATGTGAATTTAGTTCATTTTCGTTTGAGCCAAGGCATTCTTTGTTAGCAATAATCAACACAATTGGCAAAGAATTGAATTTCTCGTAAATAAAAGTACAGTATTGTATAATTTTCAGCATTAGTACTTGATTAATTTCACTTTGAATAGTAACAAGTATTGGGTTAAAACATTCATCACTTTCATTCTGTGAAGTGTATACTTTAAAAAAACTTTCAGTCTCTGGCCAACCAGTCTGATGCACTGCATAGCTGTTTTTTGGGATGTGTGTACCTGTAAATAGAGTTATGTGTTATATAAAAGCAGTGATGTATCATACCAACTAAAACTTGAACGATCAGATTTATTATTTCTTGATCATTCAGTAGAAGCTGAGCTATAAGATTTGTATTTGACTTCCATTTGAGTGGTAGATTGGGAATATCCAGATTCTCGTCTACTTCCGAATCATTTATATTGTTTTTTTTTTTTTTTTTTTCCAAATGCAGTTATAAGCTTACCATCAGCTTCAATCAACATTGTGTACAGAAAGAGAGCACGCCCTTACGAGCTCGCACTTTAAGAGGTGCTTAAAAATTAGCAAAGCCACAACGGAAGTAACACATTAATTTGAAACGATCTCAAGTTGCAAGATTCGAATTATGTACAACCAAGTGGATGCCACCTAATTTGATGTTGGCATTAACTTGAACTAGGAACTAAATATTAACTTCGCCATTAAATGTCATTATCTTATTATTCTTTTGCATATAAAATAAAATTTTATTAAGACCGGTTATTCAACTTTTTATGTTACTGGTGCCTCCGTGAGAGAATAGCTTGTTGTGAAATTTTTATTTTATTCTGATTCAAATAGATTTTCTTGCACCCAGATATCCATCGAATGAGATGATTGTTTTGTGGGACTCTTAGTTTACAAAAATCGATGGATTAACACCAGACTGACTTTAATTAAAAAAAAGCTTTGTGATGCAAAACATCAGAACAAGTACCCTTTTATATCGTTTATTATCTCATTGTTCGATTATACATATTAATAGTGAGATTATACTAATTAGAGTAATTTTATTTGTTTTATCAACCAAAATGCGTTAAAAAACTAATATAAGCAGTTCAAAAATTGGCGAGCTACACCGAAAAAGATGTGCTATGAACATTTGCGGGATTTGAAACAGCTTTTAACCCAAGTCTAAATACTTTTTAATCCGTCGTTAGTGGTTTATGTTTTACCCATTTATGTCATGCATAATTATCACTGTATCTTAGATTCTTATATGAATCATGTAGATATCATTAGATTTCACAACATTATTTCGTTGTTCATATCATATTTAAATAAAAAGACTTTCCACTTAGCTAAACATCTACCAGCATTATCCTTATTTTATCTTATCTTTTATATTACCATGCTTATGACAAACAATAATGAAGCACAAGATTCAGGCAGAGCAAGATGCACTAAATACCATATGGTCTCTGAGAATACCAGAAAAGCAATCGCCAGGTACTGGGACAACCATTGCAGTATGTCATTCAATAAAATGGCACAGGGTATGCGTGTACGGATGCCTGCTTTCAAAAAAAAAAAAAAAAAAACGTCAAGCTTTATAGATAAACTGGAAGAGTAGAAAAGAAGCAAAGAGATGAAAAGAGCCATAACCATATAAACGATGAGCATTTGTAGTTCATCAAGGATTGTGTAAATAAAAACTCGTCTGTTACACTTGAGATAAGACAGGACGAAAAACAACTTCAACATGGAACGTTCACATTCAATTTCTAGAATCGATTATGCACTGAAAAACAGAATCCAATACACATTGAAGCATATACATAAGTGTGCCGAAAGAAGAAACGACCAGGACATCAAATCCAAAGACACGACTATTGAAGCATGCTCACGGGTCGCGATATTAGTTATAGCAATAACTATATATTTATCTATAAAAGTGGATTCAATTTGTGGTTGATAAAGGGCTATATAAGGCCAGATAGGGGCTTCCCGCTTTTCAAACAGTGTCAAGTCAGAGAAAGAGAAATATCTCTTTCATAGCTGCTATGTCAGTAAATGATGTCCAGTTTTCTGCGACGACCAATACAACGCATGATACGAACGAGGCAGTCTTCACCGATTGCTTGGAAGGACTGTTCAATTACTTTGAACTCGAAGAAGCGCCTGATAAGACACTCATCATAGACAACTGTCGGATATACTCATCTTCAGAAGTCAAACAAGTGATGGATCGATTTTCTCGATACAGGATTATCTTTCCTCCCTCTTGGTCACCATCCTTGAACCCCATCGAAGAGCTGTTCTCTAAATTGAAGTTTTTATGAAAAGGGAGTATTTAGACGACACGGACACCTGGCTTTAAAAAATCAGAGAAGACCTGGCAGATATATCTTCTAAAAATTTGTGCTGGTTGGATATCTCACTCCAGATCTTTCTTTCGTCGCTGCTTAACAATGGACAAAATACTTTAAAATAACATTGATTTTCGCATTTCTAGTAAACCACTTAACTCGGATTAAAAAGGATTTGGATTTGGATTAAAAAGATTCCGGTCTTGAATTAAAATCTACCGGATTTGGATCAAACTGAACTGTAAATCCTGTATATAGGACAATGAATGATCATTTGAACCCTTTTTATAGATTCCCTCTCTTCTTGTGCATGATGGATCTTCCTCTCCTTTTTTTTTTTCTCTTTATAGACCTTCAAATGGATAAACCGAAATTACCTTCGATAAAATTTTTATTAAAAGGTAGCAGTAACAATGAAAAATATAGACAAGTAACTGTTTACAAGATAGAAGTTCCACCGCCACCTCATTGCATGATACATGAACCAAAGCTTCACAAAAGAACAAATTCAGCAAGTCTATTGGAAACTAAAATTTCTTTGATTGATCGAATAGAGCCTTCGAGAACAATTACTGTTCATCATGGAAGATATATTTGTCAATACTGTTGCAAGACCTTTTCAAGGCCATCCTCATTACAAGTTCATATTTATTCTCATACGGGAGAGAAACCATTCGAGTGTACAGAATGTGGAAAACCATTTAGTGTACAAAGTAATATGAAAAGACATTTAAAAACACACAAGTCATTACAATAAACATGTCACATTGCTGTTCAACTTGCATTTATTTCTAGTGTCCCTGAGCGGTGTTGCAATGTATTCCAAAAAAAGTAATATGTCCTTCGTTTGTATTGTTTATGATGTTTGCATATTTATTTATAAAATATGAGAGGTAATCATTAGTTACTGTTATTTTGGTTGGGTAAAAAAAATGACTTCATGGCAGGGGTGTTTCTTTGTCATTAAATGTGCATAAAACGAAATCTGATTGGATGCTGAAAAACCCTAATTTCTTTCTAGCACCGTTATGATGAAAGGTGAGTTGTGTGTGTGCACCTTTTTTTTATCCCTTTTTTTTTCTTTTCCTTTTTCAAAAAAAAAACAAACCTCAAAAACTATGGAAGAAAATCCAAATTTAAATGTTATGTCTTCTACACTTTCAGTTAACTCACCTGCAGGTGAAGCAGCTGATTTAACCAATCGAGGCAAACATAATGCAATCGAATCATTTCCTGCCTTCCGTGGCCGATCCAAGTCATCTGCATGGGCCTTGGATTCTCCTCAAGCTGACTATTTCCCCTCATCAAATGTTCCTTACAAAGCAAGATCATGGGAACCTACGCTGGAAAGGGCCATTAAGGCTATTGTATCTATCAAAGCCAGTCATGTTCGAAGTTTTGATAGCGAAACATCAGGCGACTATACTGCCACTGGGTTTATCGTGGATGCTACTCGAGGAATCATTTTAACCAATCGACATGTCGTTTCTCCCGCTCCAATTGTGGCTCAAGCAGTGCTGACAAACTATGAAGAAGTGGATCTAATACCCGTATATCGTGATCCTGTACACGATTTTGGGTTTATGAAGGTAACAAAAAAAAAAAAAAAAAAAAAAAAAACAGTGTATACTCATTCTTTTTATGTAGTTTGACCCAAAACGTATTCAATTTATGGAATTACAAGATATCCAACTTAGCCCAGAGAGAGCTAAAGTAGGATTGGACATTCGTGTGGTTGGGTAAGAATAAATTATTCATGCTACAAATTTTTCACAAAAGAAAAAATTTCTGATATTCAAATGCCGAAATAGCAACGATGCGGGAGAAAAGTTGAGTATTTTAGCAGGCACACTAGCCAGATTAGACCGAAAATCTCCCGAATATGGTGTAGGTGAATACAATGATTTCAATACATTTTATCTTCAAGCTGCCTCGGGTACCAGTGGTGGAAGCTCTGGTAGTCCTGTACTGGATATTGATGGTCATGCGGTCGCTTTGAATGCTGGGGGCGCCAGTAAGGCATCCTCTTCTTATTATTTACCTCTGAACCGAGTCGTGCGTGCTTTAGAGTTCATACAGAAAGACATGCAAGTACCTCGAGGTACTCTTCAAACCGAATTCGAATATTTGCCTTACAATGAAATCCGTCGTCTGGGCCTCAAGGCCAAAGTGGAAGAAAAGATTCGTAGCAAGTTTCCAGAGGAGACGGGTATGTTGATTGTTCGTACTGTGCTTCCTCAGGGTCCCGCAGATAATCTGTTGGTTCCAGGTGATATTCTGATTGGATGCAATGGAAAGATGGTGCCTCATTTTATTGCACTTTTCTCTGTTCTGGACGATGCCGTCGGTCAAGAGGTCACGCTGACCATTAGTCGTGGTAGAAAGGTACAGGATGTCACGTTGACAGTCCAGGATCTTCATAGTATTACCCCCAACCGCTTTGTGGAAGTAGGAGGAGGGGTTGTTCATGAGCTGTCTTATCAGTTGGCTAAATCTTATTCTCAGCCTGTGGGTGGTGTCTATGTGGCGACATCTGGACACATGTTGGCTAGTGCAAGTGCATGGCGAAAGAGTATCATCATGAGTGTAAACAATGTGCCTACTCCTCATCTGGATGATTTTGTAAATGTCATCAAAAGTCTGCCCGATGGTGCGCGTGTTCCTATCAGGTAGAGAGAAGCCAAGATAATTTGATGACTAATCCTCTTTTAGGTTCTATGCTCTTAGTAAAGCTTACAAGGATAAGGTGATGATTATGCAAGTAGACAGACATTGGCACAAGTTTAAAATGTTTGTTAGAAATGGTAAGCTTATATGTAATTCACATCTTTGTGCTAATCTAGTGCGTAGATCAAACGGGATTTTGGGATTTTACTGAATTACCACCTGCACCTACTGCTATTCCCTATTCACCTTCCACTGCTACCTTCCCACCTTTGGACCCCTCATTATCATTAGCAGAGAAGCTGATGCCTTCATTTGTGGCAATTGATTTCTACTTACCCTATCTTGTTGATGGTATGAAAGCTACACAGTTCTACGGCACCGGCTTTATCTTGTCTACCCAACCCCCCTTGATTATGTGTGACCGAGACACGATTCCAATTGGCTTGGGAGATATTTATATTACCTTTGCCAACTCGATCATCATCCCAGGAAAGTTACTCTTTTTGCACCCATTCTACAACTATGCCATCCTGACCTACGATCCCCAGCTGATTGGTGGCACTCCCGTGAAGCCTATTGAGTTTAGTTCGGCCGAGCTCCATCAAGGCGACGAAACACAGTTTGTTGGCATCGGCACAGACCACTCTGTGATTCTCAAGAAAGTGAGCGTGTCTTCTGTATCCAACATTGGCACGCGTGAATGTTCTCCTCCTCGATGGCGAGCAATGAACGTCGAAGGCATCAAGATGGACGATTCCACAGACTCACAGGGCGGTGTGCTCGCAGACAAGGAGGGTAAAGTACATGCATTCTGGGTGAGCTATTCCTCACAAAACGATCGAGGCAAGGATTTCTCGTTCATGTCTGGTCTATCCTTTTCCCTGGTAAAGCCCGTCTTGGATCAATACCTCCAAGGTCATCCGATGGTCTTTAGGGGTCTGAATGCTGAGCTTTGGACCATGCGAATTGCCGCTGCAAGATCTTTGGGTCTCAGTGATAGTTGGGTCAAGCAACTCGAGACGAGCGGATCCACACGACATACGCTGCTCTATGTTTTGAACGTTTTGGACGAGTCACAATCTCAGACGTTGTGTGTGGGCGATATCATACTCTCAATGAACGGCAAGATGGTCACACGTATGCCTCAACTCACAGACGGCCAAGACCATGTGGAGATGGTTGTCTTGCGCAATGGTAAAGAAGTCAAGGTGAATGTGGCTTTGACTGAACAAAGCGGGTTTGAAACAACTCGAGTGATTGGCTGGCAGGGGGCACTCATTCAACTTCCTTATCGCTCTGTGTTGGAACAGGTTCGAAACGCTCCTGTGGGTGTCTATGTGTCCTGTACTCTTTATGGCTCTCCTGCATCTAATGTACTCCGTCCAGGTGTTTGGATTGTTGAAGTCCAAGGCAAGCCTGTAAAAGATCTCGATGAGTTTTTGCAGGTCGTTCATGCCTCTGAAAGAGAAATAAAATCAAATGTGGTAGATGAGGAAGAAGAAGAGGACGGTGAGGGCTATGTTCGTATTAAGACCGTCAGTCGAAATGAAACTGTGCGAGTAGCTGCTCTAAAATTGGATGTCCATTATTGGGACTCTTGGCAATTGATACGTGATGAGAAGTCTATTTGTGGTTGGTCCTCTAAAGAAGCTTAAGTTTATTATGTGTGTGTGTCTTTGCGTGTATATAAATTGTAAAAAAAATAAAACGGTTTTTTATTCAACGACGTCTAGGAGAACGAGAGCGACGAGAGTATATTGGTGAGCGAGAACGACGGGAACGACGGGAATATTCAGGTGAGCGAGAGCGGCGAGAGTATTTAGGTGAACGAGAGCGCTGGCGGTAGGAGCGTTCTCGGTGTTCATCGGACGAATGCTCGCGGTGAGAGCGTCTTTTATCAGGTGAATATTCCCTTCGAGGTTTATCAGCACTCTTAGGGCGAGATCCTTCGGCGAGAGAGTTTTTTTCGTCGGGAGATTGAGAGCGTTCATGACGACGACGCTTGTGGTGCTTGGACTTCTTCTTTTTCTTTCTAAAATATTCCGCCATTGGATCCTCGCTATCCTCTACCGCTTTCTTCTTCTTCTCCTTTTTCTTTTCCTTTGTTTCCTCCTCGCCAACTATAATATATTGAGCAAGGCGATAGAATATATCTTTATTGTTTTACCTTCCATGTATTCTGGTGCCACATTCATCATCGGTCCTTCTTCTTCTGACTCTTCTCCGTCCTTCTTTCGTTTACCTTTTGGTCCAAATGAATGATCCACACGTATAGTTCGACCGACAACCTATCATTTTTGTTAGCAAGCTACTTTTATAACCACAGCGAAATAATATTACATTTGCACCACCCATGTTATCCACAGCCAGAATTGTACTTCGTTGATCTTCATATTGTAAAAAAGCAAATCCTTTTGATTTACCCGTTTTTTCTTCTCGAGCAAGTAAAATGTGAACAATCTCGCCATATCTAAAAAAAAATTAACGTCAATTGTACTCATCCCAATTTCTTACTGTGAAAAGATGCAAACAATATCACCTTCTGTTAGATCGTAGCTCAGACCGCCTACATATAACCACGCACTGTCTTTATATTGTGCATGCCATGATGATTCACTTGACCAACTTCCTTTACTGATCTCTAATTCGTTGATCCGTTGAATTTCTTTAATAGTACTTTAAGGAAGCGTAAGTCCAGGTGTAAAACTGTTTTTCTTACTTCATTTGTTAAAAAAAAGAGCCGAAAGTGAGAAATAATTTTTTTAGCGGAAAAAAAATGATAAAATGATTTCTTGTTGATAAATAACGCGAAAAAAAAAAAAAAAAAAAAAAAAAAATTGTAATCTTTTTATTTATTTCTTGAGGCCAATTGTTTTGTTGTAAGCCTCCATTTGTGCTTGGAAATCTTTACTTGCTTCAGCAGCCTTATTTTTATAGACCTTGACAAAGTAATGTCAGTTCTCTCTCTCTCTCTCTCTCTCTCTCTCTCTCTCTCTCTCTCTCTCTCTCTCTCTTTACCTGTTTTTCTGCCTCTGATAATTCTTTGTAGGCGTTAGATACGATTTTGGATTGCTCAGCAACGGCCACTTTATCAAGAGAATTTCTAGTTTCCAAATAGTAATACATGAATCCGTTCATTGGTCTCTTGGGTTTCTTGGGATCTCTCAACAAGGGCATTTTGTATTTCTTTCTTAAAAGATTCTCCTCATAAAATTGTTTAGATGTCGCACTGTTCATGGCCTTTTCGTAAGCCTTAATGTGAGCTTCCTTTTCATTGCGGTACAAGACATAAAATTTCTATTGTTTTTTTTTTTTAAGTTAAACAAAAATGTTTTTTTCTTTTTTCTTACCTCCTTCTCTTTATCACTCAGAGCTTTCCAACGAGCAGACAATTCACTGGCTGCTTGACCTAAACCTTCTTTACCTGAACCTTCTTTATTGGCATAAACACTTTTGATGTTTTCTCTAATAAACAACTGCCAAGCGCTACGAGGTCTAACAGGTACTTGACTCAAGACTAAATAGAAATGATCAGCTTTGATTTCCTTTTTTTTTTAAAAAAAAAGGGGGGGGGCTGCTAACTCACTACTAGTGAACTTGACAGGATTCAGGTTTCTAGCATTGCTGATGCTGCGTGTTTGAATAGTCAAAGTGCTGAATAACTTGTTAAGTGACATTTTATTTGAAAAGAAAAAGGAATGAAAAAAAAAAATTTAAAAAATGAAAAAAAAAAAAAAAAAAATTATGACGTATACTACCCTTGGTAAGCAGGTGTTAGTTTACCTTCTCTTGTGGATAAACGAATCAATACATAGCTACCTCAGGATATTCCTTTAAGGATTCTTTTTATCAAATCTTTCTTGTTGTGCTTTGGTAACTAGGCCTGTTTTTTGTTTTATAGCTAGATGTTATCAAAGTAGGAAAAATGAAGTCAAATGAAATACAATAAAACAAAAGATTTCGGTTTGTCATTTGTAAAAAGGGTGCTTATTTATAGTTTCTGAGAAGTATTTTTTCCTATCTAAATTACGCAATTTTTTGCTGCCAATGATTGATCCCATACTGGGGTTTGATATCTTTATCAGCCTGACATGATTATTGTTCCATGTCAGATCTGGGATCGTCATATAATTGTATGGGATTGAATTCGAATTTGTTGTAGGATAATCTGATCTCTAGTGTAATCTGGTTTATTTGTTAAGCACAGCCTTGTGCTATTCACGATGTGCATCAATAAATTAAAGTATCTGTCAAGCATATGGATCGGGATATGTCAAGATGGTCAGATCAAATGAATATTTAGTAGCTGATCAGGGCATTACCTGTACTCAGTCTTATAATATTTCTATCAAGCTTTACTCAATCACAAAATTATCCTCCACCAGAGCCAACAATGCCTTAGTTGAATCGGCTTTAAAACAAATCACTGAGTCACACATTTGAACGCATGAATTGAATGCTCGTGGTACCTTATTTAGAGATCGACACTGTAAACTCAGCTTGGTGGTTCACATGTTCCTGAATTATTTTGACATAGTTAATCTTTTGCTGCTCTTCTCTTAAGCAATTTTTCCTCTCTGTTTAATATAACAGGAGCTTTCTTCTTCTTTACGTTTGGTTCTTTTTTCTTTTGGATCTGCTGTGTTACTTTCTTTTTGTTTGAAGATGCAGATCTCTTAACTAATTCCTCTGCTCTCTCATTCTCTAAGCGTCTCAAATCTTGAACCTTTCTCCAGTACTTCTGAATAAAAGCGGGATCGGAGAAGTCTTTGGCTTTTTGCCATGTGTTTGCGCGTTTGCCGTAACCAACCAATTTAACCAAATACTCTCGAATGTCTTCAAGCTCAAATAATAATTCTTCAATGGCAGACTCATCAATGGTCACTATTTTTAATTCTGGAGGAGTATAGTTTCGATGTAATAATTCACCTTGTTCATCTTTTACTTCGTACGACCCTCCTTTATTTCTACGAACTACTGTACAAGGATCTTCGTATAATGGTGCAAGCTTATTAGGATGACTTTTCAATCTGACCATCATGTGTGTTTCAATGGGGATATTGACTAAAATATTCTTTTTATCGTATTTCTTTTTATATTCCTCATTAATTTTTCTTGTTCTTTCGGCTATAGATGGAAATACTAAGCCTTCCATATATTCAATTTGTTTCTCCAAACCCTCAAGGATCATTGTATCTTTGCGAAGAGGGATCTTTTCTTCATTATCATACTCATCAGGTATATTTACTCTACGAGCATACATTAATGAAAACGGTGAGCTTTGTGCTTTAAATGGAATATGCCTATTGATGCACATTTGCACAACGGGTAAATAGTGGCACCAATCATTACTGTTGGAACTCATCATTTTACGTACTGTATTGACTGCAATTTTAACACTAGCTTCGGTAATATCATTTCCCTGCGGATGTTATGCAGTTGAGTTTATTCGATCAATACCGAATACTTTTGACAAACTTGTCATTAAAGCATTCTTAAGCTCAAGACCATTATCACTTTGGAGTACACGTAGAAATCCGTAATCACCAAATATACTAATCAAGGATTTTGCAATTGTGTCAGAGTTCTTGTCTGACAAAGGTCCCAAAATTAAATATTTGGAACAGATGTCAGCCAAGACTAGTAATATTGTGTTACCTTCTTCTGTAACTGAGAACGGTCCAGCGAGATCTATTGCAACATGATCAAATGGACGAAATGCTATAACATTAGTCAATGTGTGATAGCCTCTTTTGCTAATATTGTGCTTTTGACATTCTTGGCATGATCGCACAATCTCTTTTGCCTTCTCATAAATATTGCTCCAGCATAGTCCTTGTGAATGTAGCTCATTAACAATGTATCATTCATCTTAAATGACTGATGAAGTATCGTTCAGAATATCAGTTTTTGCATTAATAGCTCTCAACTTTCCCATATTTCTGACCGGTAGTTCAAAGTTTCTAGACTGATGCCATTTGTCTTGAAGATTTTTGGTGTGGAAATATCTGTATAGCAACGTCTTCAACAGGTCAAAATAAATTTATTGTCATAAAAAAAAAACTTGCGCCGTGTCTATTCAAAATCGTTTGTATGAGAAGGCATGTCTTGACGAAAACAAAAAATTGTTCCAATAACAAATAAGCCAAACAGTCTCTAAAGTAGTTTTTTTTTTTTTTTTGACCGGCCTTCTAATGGATGTTGTGAGCACTTCAATGTCGTCTAAAATCAGTAAGTTGGGTTGATAAACTCAAATAGTTTTCATAGGCTGAACAAATGACTGATGTGTTTGTTTGTGCATTTCTTAAAAAAAAAAGTAACAATTTAATGTTTTAATTAAAAAAGATTAACATGAGTTAAACTTTTGTAATGGGAAAAAAAAATTCACCAGCCAAAAAAAAAATATAAAACAAGCTCCGAAGCTCAGTCAAAATATTATAAGAGAGAAAGAAAGATCAAAGTCTTTTTTTCAAATTTTAGTTTTTCATTTAAGATTAATATAAAAAAAATTGTAATACACCATTAGCCCAACTAAAAGTTGGTTTCCAGGCATCGTCACGAGGAGACTGTGTATTTTGGATGCCCAACCCCAGAACTCAAAAAAGTATTCAACCCCAGAACTCAAAAAGTGTCCCATCCAGAGCCAAAGACCCTGTTGCTGACTATATCACATCGGAGTCAAAGACTCCAACGATCCATAAAAGTCAAATCCTATCAACTACAAGAGTCTCAAGAACTTAAAGTGAAGAAAAAAAAGAAAAAAAAAAAAGAGGAGGAAATGGGCCCTCTTTTTATAGTTTTTTTTTTTGAAATCTTTGAGAGTCACTAAATATGGCTAATCATGGCCAAAAAAATTTTTTGAGAGCCGTCACTATTTACGTCGTATGACTGGTCCAAAAAAAGAGTCTGGCAGGAATCCAATGAAATTTGAATCTCAACTTTGAAATGCAAAAATGGTCACGGCGCATATACCTCCCTATTAATTTTTAAATCGCTTTTCTTTCCAGTTCAATGAAAAAATAAAAGACTTTATAGCTAGTATGAGTAAGTCTATTGTTATTGCTTTTATTTTATATAGTGTTTGGTGGTATTTTAAAAAAGCACAGACCTTGAAAGATTTTAAAAGACTTATAAATTCAGAACATGTTTGAATCAGCGAACATGAAATGAGTTACGTTATGATCATCATAACTTTTTTCTTTTTCAACTTGAAGCTTTTAAAAGTAATAGATACATACTATTTTGGCTTTCTTTCGAAAATATTTTTGCTTAAAAATATGTATAAGATAATCCCTTTCTTCTGTATAGGTTTATTGTGTGTCATTTAACCTCAATCTCAGAAAGTTGATGTTAGTTAAAGGATTACGGTAATCGATTTGTATGTGGTCATTAATTTTACAAAAAGAAATGCCATCCTTTTTGTGATTTATTTTTTATAGTAAAGTGCTTCTATTTCTGCCTCTAAGGCCTTAATATGAGCATATCGTGACTCCAGGTCCTGATTTAATCTGTCGCATTCCAAGACTAATTTAGATTCCCAAAGCCTAAATCGAGCCTCTTGCTTTTTCACTTTATCATTCAACAACTTTCTCATGGTAGCTTCTTTTTCTATCAAAATTTGATCATTACTACATCTATTGAAAGTAAGTTTTTGTTTTGTTTTGTTTTGTTTTTTTTTTTTTTTATAAATCGCCTGACTATCAAAGTGACAGAAAGTATGTGCATCTTTTAATAAGCCACTACGATCTTCATGTAGAGGGGTCATGTAATCAGAAGTTTCTGACTTGTTTTGGATAAGTCGTGTAGCAAGCACATTTAAAACTCTGTCTTTGTTATATTTTCTTTTTCTGACAATAACTCTATTTTTCATTTTGGTTACTTGTTTCTTTCTTTCTCGTCATTCTATCCTCCACCAGCTTGTGCTCATCCTCTGGTGGATACAAGCCACTTAAAAGATCAGGCAGCTTATTCAACAGCCCTGGAGTATGAATTACATCGAAGTTAAAATCCAACATTGTCTCAATCCAACCAATCATCATAGGATCAGCGATATTTTGTGTGTAAAGATATGTGAGTGCTCTGTGATCTGCAAAAAGAGTAAACGGTTTGTCCCACAGAAGTGGACGAAATTTTCCCAATGCTAATACGACTGCGTACAACTCTCGTTTAGTTGTGCTCCAACGACACTAAGACGGAGTCAACGAAGTGGACATAAAGCTAAATTAGGGAAAATAAAAGACCAATTACCTCGTCGAGTCAATAATATCATCAACTGCAGTGAGACAGTCTCTCTTTACTTAAGCCTTAAATATTGTCCAAACAATTCAATTGGGCTTAGAAAAGGCGAGTGTCTGCAGCTTCCGATCAGATTTTGAACGGCAAAAGTCCTATATATAGCGGCATTATTTAGGATGAGGTGACAGCTTGACATTTCATGATCATCAAATGTATTCATAATATCACTGATAAATTACAGGAAATATTTGCTTTGTATGCTAATTCTTATGTCTACCTCTGTTACGTCAATCAACCTATAGCCATATCTCTTTTTCTGACAGATTTTGGACTACTTCATACCAATTTTTCTGTTCCAGTAAATTTTAGATAGCCTTGATGGTCTTTTTCCCAGTGTACTCTTCGATAATTTGAAGCAGGCTGCTTGTTTAAATATGGCCAAAGAAATGTTTATTTAGAGTGAATATAAGATGTTTTGAGATAATTCCTCATAGGTTTCTTTATTTTTAATCCTATAATCTGTGATAATATTTTTAATAATTTTTAAAAGCAATGGTTGGCTTAAACAAGTGGATATAATAATGATGAATGTAAGTTTTTGACATATCTGCTTCTTCGGCCAAACTTAAAATTATAGAAACCTAGCGATAATATGTTAAAATAATTACAATCAGTCATTGAGCACTTTACCTTGAAGCTTGCAAGATTCTCGATAGTTTCTTCGATATTGGTATATAATTCAGGCGATCTAGGAAGCTTTGATTTTTCTATTTCGTAGAATTGTAAGGAGGGATGTTTTCGAATTCGAAATCCATAACGTATAATTCAATATTGAATTCATTAAATATTATACTAAAAGTAACAAATTCCTTTGGATCTTTGCTTTTCATTATACGAGCATACAGTTGTCTTTTAAGCATTTCGGCCATTCTAGCCCAATCTTCCTCTACTAATTGGGAGGTGGTGCCTGGAGGTTTTATTTCACCACAACCAATTTCTTGGCCATTTGCGGCCAAACAAAGTCAGCTCGAATCCTTTTACAGGCATTGTTAGTTGTTAAGATCGAAAATTTCTCCCTTCAATAATGTTCAATATAGTTTGTTAATTTTCAAAAGTGCTTACTGACCATTTGTACGACAGCACACCATTCGCAGGGAAGAGATATTTAAGAAAACTTACAATCTCTCATGCAAGGAGTTGCTATTATTATATATATGCTCTTCTTTTTTATCCACTTCGCATATGTTTGCCTCCTGCAATATCATAATATATTTTCTGATTGTCAGTCTTTCAGCGTAATGGTTAGAATCCTCGGTTTGATAAGTGTGATCTGTCTCATCTGTGGTAAATGAATCAAACTTCTTCAATTCAATATCAGCCTCTGGTGGTGAACTTGTTTCAGTTGAGAAGAGTCATCGTCAGAGCCTTTATTACCGTTGTGATCTTCTTCATCATCTACACTCGAAATACTACAGTTTAAGTGATGTTTAATTGCAGGCACGTTTAATATTTAACTTACTGTATTTTTTCTTTTTCATGCTAGCTACGGCCATACAAAATTGACTACACCGGACCCCGTCCGATCTTCGCAGTTAAGCAATTTTAACAGAATCCGACGTCTTAAACAAGGTATGGCTAGAGGTTGCAGCTTCACCCGGTGAATCCGCAGAAGAGTTTAGGGGAAGCCCCATTATCTGTTGCTTGCGCTATATGTCGGGCTGTCTGGCTGGGATGGGAATAACTTAGGGAATAGCTATTCCGTCGCCCAGATTACCGCCTACAGAAGGAGAGTAGGGCAGGAACCCAGAGGACTACGGTCTGAGGATGGACGAATTGCGGTTGCGATTCTCTTCGTGGGCTCTGTGCCGAAAAAAAAATATGAAAAACAAGATATGAAAGGACTTTCAACAGATCCAAATACTACCAATGATATTAAATTCCCTGTTCAGAAGCAATCAATAGCTGATCCTAGTAATGGTTCATTATAAGGTGGTCTTTGTGATGTTTCTTTGAAAGGACTAGAAACAAAAGAGTAAGAAAGACGCACATACAGCCTTAAACCACTTATTAATTTCTCTGTTATACATATACCATATCTCCTCATATTCTTTACAGACAAACAAGACAATATTGCTGTTTCTCCTTGCCGCCCCAAGCTTTCTGTAGAGGAAAAAATATAAATTTACTCCAATAGACATTGACAACTTTTTAGATAGTCGTTATTCTTCTCGATTATTCAATGTTAATAGGTTTTATATTCTGTGGTAGCTAATTGATAGCATGAATAAGTTCTAAAACTATCAAAATCATATAATAAAAAAAAGAAAAGAAAAACAAAGTCCTCAAAAAACATAAGCTCAAAACGAGCATTTATTGGTTGGTCTGCAAAGAATTACCAAACTTGGGTCAAAAATCATTTGGTGTGTATGCAACTTATAATTTTCTGGTTTTATGTTTTTTTCCTTGAATTTTTTTTTTTATCCAAATGGCTCAATAAACTCGAATAGATCTTATCAAACTGAAACTGTAGTAATTCATCAAAGATTTCATCGATAACAGGCAGATTCAAAGATGGTTGAAGAGACTTCATTTGATCGCACGCTTGTATAATTTCATTGTATATTGATGCTGGGATAAATCGGATGTATAAAGTTACGTGATCAGGATTCAATAAGTTAACTGTCTGAGAAAGACATAGTTTTAACAGTTCAGTTTCGTTTACATCCTTTTTTTTTTTTTTTTTTTGACAAACTAAGTTAGCAGCTTTATCTAATGGGATGAATGGCAGAGTTGGATAATTGGAAAGCGGGATATTTATACGTGAAAAGATTTCTTTTGTCAACAATCTTTGTTGTGCATGTGTTATCAAAATACTTGTGTAAAAACTAAATACTTTATCAGGATCCAAACTATTGATGCTTTGTCCTCTTTTTTCACTGCTTTCACCATCATATCTGCCATCTTCTTTTACTTCACCATCAGATTCATTGTTGTCGCCCCTGATGTACGAAATTGCTTAGATTTGATTGTGCACTATGAGCATAATTGAGTTGGCAATGTATTGATGGTTTGCATTCTTAAGCGCTGAGTAAATCTGAAATGTTCCTTTAAAAATGACACCGACGGTTTTTGGGGCTTTTATAAGTTTTATGGTTGATTTTTTGTTAGATGTTACGTGATTGTATATATTAATCTAGTGTCGCATCAGAGTTATAGCGTTAGAGGCCAACATCTTCGTTGATTGATTAACTATTTCATTATTTCATCGTCCTTTTCCAGATCGGCTGTAATTGCCCCTTATGAAATATTGTTATTTAAAATACACATAATAAAACAAAATCAATTCACTCATTTAAGTCATGAAAAACATTGGGTATTTGATCTTGAACTGTGTGATACTTTTTTCTAAAAAATACGGCATTATTTTTTGTCATTTGGATGGACAAAGCTCTCACCATATTATGGAATCTCTATCACCATAAGCTTCCTTACAAAGAGTAATTTGTCGACCCTTCGTGTGTGTATTACGGGGATCTGAACACTGAAGAGCATTTTGTCTGGATATGTCCTTTTAGAAAAGAGATATGGCAAACAATCGCCAATCGGTTTTTTTACCAATCCATCAATCCTCACTTTCGCTCACATCGCTTGTCCCACGCCATTTGGCCCTTCAGTCATCCCGTTTCTTTCCCTTAAATAGCCTGACATCACAGCTTGTGTTATTCTGTCCATTTGGCAATTTCACTGGAAGCTCATCTTTGATAATCAACCCTTTTGGCCTCAAGAAGTCGCTACTAGTGCCACACGTCTCATAAGAAAACTTCATAAAAAAAACTCTACTCGTAATCAATTTAATCCTCTGCTCAGTGTCTAATTCCTTATTTCGAAGCAAACCACTCTTATTTTCAAATATATTCTTTATTCTATATGTTTACTTATTATTTTTATCTTTTCGTCAACGGTGTACGCCCCTGTACAGCACCTAAATAAAATGTCTTACAAAAAAAAAAGGATGGTATTGCTATTTGGACGCCCTAATTTTTTTTCTCCTCAGAATTAAAAATTAAGATTGTCATAGACACGACTGACAATTACAAAATATTTTTTCATCGCTCTAAACAAATAAAACTAAAGACAATCACAAATATTTTATTTGAAGGCGGCCTTATTGTCAAAAATAAATTTCTCCAAAGTTTCAGGTTCTCTTCCTAAAAGAATAATAATACCGTCTGAGATATGGTGGTGTTGAATATCGAAAGAAGATAAAGAGGCAGCTAGAGTGTAAGCGAAAGCATGATTGAAATGGTCTATGCTCATAATGGCATCATATTTTTCCTTTGGACTAATCTTTTTGTAAGTGAATTCCCGACCAATAGCGCGAGAGAGATATTGTGTACGCTGAGCAGGTGTTACAAGATCGCCACTAAGCTCGTAGACTAAATCCGCATGTTTTTCGACAGGTTCACTCAAAACTACTGCAGCAACAGCACCAATATCATTAGGTGAAATCCAGCCTTGAGTGCTGTTTTCTTCCAATGTATCAACAACGTAATCACCTTTAGGACCATCAAAAAAGAACAAATTGGACATGAATCTACCAGGACGCAATGTGACAAAAGCACCACGGTTAGGAATTTCATAGATAGCCTTTTCGGCATAATAGTGCGAAGCTCCAATTGAGGTGCTTCTCCAAGGCATACTTGCCCACACACTGGAGATATCAACTATCTGTTTAACACCTGCCTCATAGGCCCAACTGGAAATCTTTTTTTTCAAGTCAACCATTTTGAGAAGATCGGCAATCAGCAAGAATAGCCTTGTGTGTCCTTTTAAACCTTCCTTTAATGGAGCCAAATCATCATAATCACCTTGAACTACTTGTACAAGCGAATTGTTGGCAAATAGCTTGTTCACCTTTTCTGGTTGACGTGCATATAATGTGACAGGGATATTCTTGGCCAATAAATCGTTGACAGTTTTGGAGCCTACGTTACCAGTGCCACCAATAATAAAAACGCGTTCAGTTGAAGTGCTCATTTTAGATAAAGAAAAAAACAAGGGAAAAAGAGAAGTTTCATTTAGATATTTATAATCATTTCGGAAAATAAATATTCCGATATAAGGCTGCGCTTAAGTTTATATTTAGGGATAAAAAAAAATTGAACCACAGATAGAAATCATCCTTCGTACCTAACATAATGCTTGTTGGCTCCAATAACGCCATAGGTGTAAAGAAGACTGAAAATATGGTGCATACTCTCTGAGCCGCACTTTATTTTCCTTTTTTAAAACATATCCCTTCACATCCTTCTAATCTGCGCACCGTGGAAAATCATGTCT
Source organism: Rhizopus stolonifer B9770 (assembly GCA_000697035.1). Taxonomy (NCBI): domain Eukaryota; kingdom Fungi; phylum Mucoromycota; class Mucoromycetes; order Mucorales; family Rhizopodaceae; genus Rhizopus; species Rhizopus stolonifer. The sequence continues at coordinate 20,235 of JNDS01003809.1, forward strand.
GATATCAACGAAACTAACACACAAGAACAACAAACGCTTTAGACACAAACTCAAGTTGAACAACTCCTTAGAGTCTAGTAAGAGAATAGAGATTGACAATCAAAGATTCGATGAGGATGTCGAAACAGAACTTCCAATGGAAACCCTTAACCAATAGAGAACACATCTTCCCAACAACTCCAAGAAAACTTTAGAAAGTTCAAAAGAGAAGGCAATAGATAGCCCAAAATAAATAGACAACTAGACAGTCTATCAGCAATAACCGCTCCCAGAAATTAAACGGCATCAAGTGGACACTGCTCAAATCGTTAATTCCATCTATAAAATTACAGACAACACTCGATTCTAAGCAAACACAGCCGTAGAATTATATAAACAAATTGAGTATCTTAAAAACCACCGCCATGAAATTGAGCTAGAAGAAGCTTTTTCCATCTTACAAAGGACCAGTTAACAAGACAAAACGAAGGTGTATCAAAGGACATAACCAAGTGTCTGTTGAAAGCTACAAGATCAAATACGAACGAGACATACAATAAAGGCTGGAGAAGGTGGAGTGGTTGGTGCTAACATCATCAACCAAGTTTGGGTTCAGAAGAATACCAGGTTCAATACATTTTGGAATTCTTGATGAACAATAGTCAACTTCATTCGAGAAACAATGTCCGAGCCTCAGAAATTCACACCACCCTACAACAAAAACGATCTTACTAGTTGGAATGATCACCATGGGGGACCGAGATCTGATTTACGGCGCATACAATATCAAGACATTCATTTTAAATACCAAAAATCTTCAGTTGTAGGAGTTGTTATTCATTTTTGAGAACCTAAATAATCACAAGTAAAAACGACGCAACTGGGAATATTGGCCGACAAACCATTGTGTCTTACTTCAACACTTTTGATCTTTAAAGAAAAATCGGGGCATCTACGAGTAAATTTACCGAAAGAAAACACGGTCTTCTTGGCATATATAGAAGATCCAACTAAGATGGAGTCGGTGAGACCAACAACAGTAGCTAATTGGATTAAAGGAAATATGAAGAAGGCCGGCATATACACATCAATATATAAAGCGCATTCGCTCAGATCCGCATCTATCACCAAAGCAGTTCAAAGTGGTCATAGCTTTTTTTTTTTTTTTTTGTATGAGGATTTTATTATCGATGTCGCCAACATAGCGGACATCATTTTGAAATTTATAATAGCAGGGCTTTTAACCCACAAAGAGATCAGATAAATATAACAGGGCTATACCCACGAAAGAAGAGACAAGAAATTGCGGCCTTGGGCATTTGAACCAGCGTCATTAGCATCCAAGAGAAGCATTATAAACATTACACTAGGGGCCGAAGCCCAAAGTGGTCATAGCATCCACAATATATTTTTATTTGATATACACCTTTTTCAGAAATTATTGGCACTTTTTGGCATAGTACTGTATATATTGTATTATAAAAAATAAAGTGTGCCAATAATTTCTGAAAAGTGTATTTTAAAGAGGAAAACAAAGCACGGCTCAGAGAATATGTACAAGCTCTCTCATGTGCTTTCTTTTTTTTTTTTTTACAATATATTTTTTTTTATTATTAATAAGATGAATTTAGCAAAATGATAAAGCACTAACTTTAATTATGAAAAGAAAAAAAAGAAGGGTGAGGCACTCTATTGTTTCTTAAATACGGTACACAACGCCATCGCTGTACATGATTTGGTTTTGGTTTGACATTTCCACTAAAGCAGCCTCAGTTTCCATTAAACTAAATGCTTGTCTTGACGGTAATCCTTTGTTGATTTCCATGAAAATAGAATCAAATGTCTGGCTTTCCAAATCTTCATATGCTTGTTGGTTAAAGACGTGGTTAAGCTTCTCTCTGAATAATCCCAATCTAAAAAACACGTCCTTTAGCTCAAAAGTATTTTATAATTAATATTTTACCTTTCAGGAGAAATAGAATCGGATTCCATATCTTCATCCATAGCGTTTGATTCTGCATGTCTGTCAAATTCAAAAAAATTAGAGTTGAAAGGATACAATAAAATCTTACGTTTCGTCTTCTTCCATTTCTTCATCTTCTTGCATATTTTCAGTTTCTTCAGAAGCTTCTTCATCGCTTTCTTCTTCTTCAGAATCTTCTTGGTCACTTTCAACTGTCTTTCTACGCTTTGATCTCTTCGATTTAATAACTTCTTGGAACATGGCGAATCTCAACACTTCTTCAGCAGCCTTGGCATCCTTATCATCTACTGTATCACTTAATCTAGCCTTGGCATGTGCTGTAGATAAACGAATTAAAGTTTCCAATGTACGAGCAGTGATAGGAGCAGTCTATTTAATGTTCAATTGGGCGTTTTTTTCTTGACGTGTCTTACCTTTTTTCTTGAAGAATCTTCTTCATTGTCATTTCTCAATGATGTGTATGCATTAATAATTCTATCTCTTGCACGCTTTGTTAATACAGGTTGTACTCTGTTCTTGACATAATAAATGTATTTTTTGACGAATTCAGATTTCAAGATTTTGTTTTGATTCTTTCTTGAGACACCGGCGTGCAAGTTGGGATTGAACTTTTCGTAAATTTCACCACTTTCCGCAGATGGATCAATTTCATCGCCCATAAGATCATCAATGACTTCAGTGATTGGAGCGCCTTCTTCCGAACCGGGCTTTACATAACGATGCATTCTCAAGACGTGTTCCGAAATTTGCTTGTCGCGAATATCATCCACTGTATCTACCACAATAAAAAGCAAATCGAAACGAGACAATAAGGAATCGGGAAGAGCAATGTTTCTACCGGGATCTTTGGTCAAATCGTACATACCCCAAATGGGGTTAGCAGCAGCGATCACACTACAACGGGCATTGAGCGAAGTGTGAATACCTGCCTTGGCGATAGTCACTGTTTGCTGTTCCATAACTTCGTGAATAGCCACACGATCCATATCGCTCATCTTGTCAAATTCATCAATACAGACCACACCACGATCAGCCAACACCATTGCACCTGCTTCCAATCTTCGCTCACCTGTTTCTTTGTCACTTGTCACTGCAGCAGTCAAACCAACACCAGAAGAGCCACGACCGGTGGTAGCGATCGCGAGAGGTGCGATGTTCAAAACGTATCTCAAAATTTGCGATTTAGCTGTTGAAGGATCACCGACCATGAGCATGTTGATATCACCTCTGATATGTGTTCCATTCTCCAGATTCTTTTCTACGCCACCCAAAAGCATCAACAGCACAGCCTTTTTGATGTATTCGTGGCCCCAGATGGAAGGTGCCAAGGATTGAGAGAGCAAGTTGAACACATTTTTTTTACTGGCCATTTCAGTGATGCGTACAATATCATCATCCGTGATTACAGGAGCAGCGACACCGCCACCGGCTTTGGTACTCAACAAACTGATCTCGTTACAAATAATGATGGTTTTGAAAGTCGAGCTGGTCTGGTTCGCGTTTCTGCTACCCAAAGTACGGTAGACACCCACAATGTTGACACGGTCACCGGGCTTGGCACGATCAACTAAATCATCATCAAGAATAATATCGACAGATCGAGGCAATTGTCCGGGTGGTGCACGTTCGGGCATTTCTTGGATACTTAATGTTTGATGATCTCTGTAGGTACTGTAACCAAATTCGGTGATCAATGCATTACCGTCATCGTCTTGGGTTGGGTAGACTGCACCTGTGGGGATTGGATTACCGGGTGTGGTCGAATCACGGTATTCACGCATAAAATGACGGCCGGTCTTGGCTGCGTAATGAATCGATCGAAGCAATTTGGGTCGAACGAGCGAACAGTGAGTGACGATACCTTCGATACATACCATCTTTCCTAAATACATGGCGCTCAAAGTGCGTGGGTTTACTTGGTGTTCACCAAAACTTCCTTTGAATCCAATATAATATGGCATGCTGAGGTCGGTGGTTGGTTCAGCATAGTTTTGAACAAGTGCTTTAAATGCTTCATCAAAGGCAAGCAAACAGGCGGATGGGTTTTTTAAAAGACTGTTTCAATACATAAAAAAATACATGTGTCAGTTTGCAATAAAAATGTTTGCTGCTTTTTTTTTTTTTACTCTGCTGCCAAATCTCGGTTGAAATAACGAAGTGCGTCGATACTGACAATTAATCTACGTTGGTTGTTGGCAAGCATAGAAGGAATCATATCTTTATAAGCTCCCTTTTCCTCAATGCCTTGGTGACCCTATCATTCGCACTTGAGTTTTTTTAAAAAAAAAAAAAAAAGAAAGAAATGACTTTTCAAACTCTTACTTCATGACTAAGGAATTCGGTAAAATGAGCTCTTCTACGTTCTGTTTCTTCGTCCCCTATGGTAGCCATTGCAGCTCTATTTTCTGACATTTTTTATATGAAATGGAGAAAAACTACAAAAAAAAAACGCGAGCTCACTATTTGAAATTTTTTTTTTTTTTTTTCGCGGCAATGTGACCTGCTTTTTGTGGTAGGGGAACAAAACTCAGTGATGTGTTCCTGGTGCATTTTATGTTTTATTTTTTTTTCTAATCCACTTTAATACTTGCAAAAATTTTCTGTAAAAAGTATAAACAAGAAAGATAACCAATGGCACCAGTGAATAAAGTGAGTAAGAGACTGATGACAAAGGAGTAACCAAAATAAAGGATGGTGCTAGTAAAAGTGTTGATGTTTAACTTTGTAAAGTAATAAAGCACAGAGTACAAGAAAACGTAGAAGCCAGCCGCACCGGCTGTCAAAAAGGATCGCCAAGACCAATGATAGTCTTCACTACACAAGTGGAAATAACACATCAAGACAGCTACTTGGGAGCAGGTCAAGATGAGAACGATATAGACCAAGAAGAGGAAGCCAATGCCATAGTAAATACGGTGAAACCAGATCGAGTTCATGATAAAGTAAAGCTCAATGAAGATGGCTCCAAAGGGCAAGATACCTCCCATCAAAATAGAGGGAGCACTGCGAAGATAGGCAGGCTGATCGGGGATTTGACGAGGAATTTGATTTGTGCGTACGGGATGTTCAATACGAGGTTGACGGAAGCCGAGATAAGACCCTGCCACGCTGAGAGGAAGAGCGATGACAACCCAAAGAAAAATGAGTGTAAACATGGTACCAAAGGGAACAGCACCTGATGATTGGGAATGTACCAAGAAAAGGTTCATGGCAAATAAGAAACTGAGCGTGCATCCGGGAACAAGCACAGCTGCCAAAATGATATTCAACTTCCAATTCTCACCATTGTTCATCTTGTAAATACGAGCAGAAGAAAATCCTGAGATACAACTAAAAATCATGAAAAATACAATCATGACTGTTCCAAGTGCACCACGGTTGGAAGGTGATAAGAAACCGAGGGTGGCAAACACTATCAAAGAAATATAAATTTATGTTGAGGCCATAAATACACTTTACCTAATGTCAATCCAGTCATTGCGATGATTTGCGCCCCACTTCCTACAAGCACGGAAAGGACCATGGATCGTTGAGGGGGACGGAAAACATCACCATGAATTAATTTCCAACCATAATCTTCTTGAACATCTTCTTGTGCTTCCACAGAGTTGTAACGTGAAATATCTTTATGAAGAGCACGGATTAAAATCATGGAAACCATACCCGTAAGGAAAAAGACAATCACAATGGAGTTAACAAGAGAAAACCAGTGAATAGAAGGATCCAATACACTGAGATAGTTATCCCAACGAGTAGCCCATGGTGTGGATGATAACTAATCAATCATTGAATATACGTATACCTCCATACACACAATCATTTAATCTTACCACCCAGTTGACACTGTAAGAATAAACCACCCTACTGTTAGGACTCAAGACCATAGGTCCATCTCTCGTCACAAGTTTACCATCCTCGTTGATTGTCTGCATTCTACTGATAGGTGAAACAATGACGCCTACCACACGATATTTGCCATCATCTCGGTGATGAATAGAAATTTCAATATTATAGTGGTTGTTCAATTCCTTTACATTTCCCTGAGTTGATCCAAGAGCAAAACCGATACTGTAATACTCCTTGTTGGTACGTTCATCGACTGTCATGTGGGCGGCGGGAAGACCGTCCACAACCCAATTCAAAGCATATTCGTTAGAAATGCATTCGTTAATGAATTCTACATCTTGAGAAGGAATAGCATCTGATGTACACAAGACTTCATCGTGAACATCTTTTCGAAGTGAGAGCTACAAAATGAACACGTGAAAATGAGATGAGGTTTTTTTTTTTTGTTTGTTTGTTTACTTACCTTGAAAGGAGAAGTAAGGATGCGATCACCAAAGAGCACGGAACCTAAGCTTTCGGGTTGGGTTTTAGGTCCACCTTGAGGCTGACAAAAATGGAAGCGTTCGTCATAGTAATCGTAGGATATAAGCGACTTTTGTTGAATGGACATTGGAGTCAAGGAGTTTACAAATAACGGCACGTTGCTGTCTCTCTCGTAATCATTAGGAGCAACGCCTGGTAGATATAAAGCGTGGGCTATACTGCTGAATAGCAGTGCATAGAAACCAGCTAACAAAAGCTTAGGCATTTGCGTTATAAATATTATTGTTTTCTATTTGAAAAAGAAAAAGGCTAATTTTAGATGCAACACAAACAAGTATTCTTTTTTTTTAAGCCCATTTTCTCTTCTTCCAAAAGTAGAAAATCTTCTTTATTTGAAACTCAAGACGAACCGTTAATGCAAAACTTATAAATTTTTCTCACTGCAAATACAAAAAAGCAAAACAACAATAAAAAAAATATTTCATAGTAATGATAGGTTCAAAAAAAAGGGGAGGGGCAAGATGGTAAAAATAAGGTAGCATGTCTATGCATAACAAAACCAGCTTGCCTACTACAAGGTTTTACTTGGATATTCTTTCTCTCATTTACTTATTTATTTGAGATTAGTATAATTATAAAAATTAAAGTCATGTTAATACCTTGATTTTCTTTATAGATGTTATCAAGTCTTTGTGTTCATTGCTGCCCTTTATTTTAAATCCTCGATGCATATTCGTGTACTATAGATTATTGTTAAAAATGTCATACTTTTTTTTTTTAATTTCCAACCTCTCTCTTTTCCTGCTCAACATGAACCAAGAAAATCAACAGTCTTCCACCCTTAGCTTTAGAAATGTCAACGTCCTCTCTATTGACCACTTGCTCTCTGGAGAACAAACTACAGAGAGTAGCCTTAGAACCAATGACAATGCAGGTTCGCATTACACCCGGGCCCAACAAATTATATTGGTTGAAATTTTCGGTGAGTATTACAGGAAGGCTAATGCGCATTTGAACATCGTTGTTTAGAATGAGTTGACGAGAAAGTACAACCAATAGACAAAATCACACGAGACCAGAAATGCCTTGAAAGAAGAATGAGAATTGTTGGAGGATTTGTTCGTAGAAAAGGATCGGTACTACGAAAGAATTGGACTAGGAGATCATATGACAAATGAGATGTACAAAAAAAATGCTTGATGTTTTCAGGGAAGATTCAATTATGAGACCAGAGGCAATGTACTGCTCAATACGTGAATTTGAAACGAGAAACAATGAGGGTATATATACGACGACAGCTGTACTACACGGTTTCTCATGACTTGAAAAAGCTAACGAGTCCTTTTCCTCTTGTGTAGAACGAATCAAAAGAGGGAGGGCTGCGTTTAACGATTACATGAACCGCAGCAATTAGCTGGTATCCAGATTAGAAGCATAGGATATTAGAAGAGAACAGTCAATCAGTTAGAAACGTTATCAAATGAAAGATTAAGAAAATTAAAGTAAAAAGAAAAAATAATAAGCCATAAATTTAATTACAAACACGAGGAGGTTTATTTATACTACAAGTTTTTTTTTTTATCCAATATTTTCTACTGCTTTTGGTGGATTTTACCGGTAGGGAATGTATAATCTTCAATGGATTGACGCTTCATTTCGATGGAGTAACCAGGAGCAAGAGGAGTTGTGTAGTTACTGTTTTTCATCACAACAGGATGAATGAAGTGGTCATGAAGATGATCAACGTATTCAAGAACACGGTTTTGAGTTGTACCAGTAATACAAATGTAGTCAATGAAAGACAAGTGTTGAACATATTCACAAAGACCGACACCACCAGCGTGAGGACAAACGGGAATATTGAACTTCTTAGCCATCAACAAAATAGCGAGGATTTCGTTAACACCGGCAACACGACAGGAGTCAATTTGACAATAATCGATAGCCTTGGCTTGGAACAATTGCTTAAAGATAATACGGTTTTGAATATGCTCACCAGTAGCAACGGCAGTATGAGGGTGGAGGGCTTCACGAATAGCAGCATGACCAAGGACATCGTCAGGAGAAGTGGGTTCTTCAATGAAAAGGGGCTTGAACTTCAAGAGGTCTTGCATCCAGTCAATTGCTTCTTTGACATCCCAAACTTGGTTAGCATCCATCATCAATGTACCCTCTTCGCCAATTTCTTCACGGATAATGGCAGCACGTCTGATATCTGATTCTCTGTCACCACCGACCTTTTGCTTAAAGTGAGTGAAGCCTCTGGCCTTTGACTCACGAATCAATCTACGGACCTTATCATCGCTATAACCTATTCCAAACGTATCAGTCACTTGCCAATATCTACTTTCTTTTTTTTTTTTTCACGTTACCTAACCAGCCAGCGGAGGTTGTGTAGCTTGGGAATCCATTTTGACGCATTTCAGCTTCTCGTTGAGCCTTGGTAGGTTCCATTTCACGCAACATTTCGAGAGCTTCTTGAGGAGTAAGAACATCGGTAATATAACGGAAGTCGATACATTGGATGAATTCTTCAGGTGTCAAATCAGCCACTAACTTCCATACAGGCTTACCAGCGGCTTTTCCCCAAAGATCCCAAATGGCGTTAATGACAGCACCAGTAGCCAAATGAATAACACCCTTTTCGGGACCAATCCAACGAAGTTGAGAGTCACCAGTACAGATTTGATGAGTAGCACGCATATCAGATACCAAATCGCTCAATTTTCTGTCGACAAACTTCAAAGCGAGTTGTTCAATGGCAGTACATACAACATCATTACCACGTCCACAGGTGAAAGTCAAACCATGTCCATCCAATTCCTTGTTGTTGGTATAGAAAATGACATAAGCAGCAGAGTAATCAGGATCCTTGTTCATTGCATCAGAGCCATCCAACATCTTGGAGGTAGGGAAACGGATATCACGAACTTCGTAGCTGGTAATAGTGCAGTCAATCAATGCTTGGACCATATTGAGTTAATAAAATGTGAGAATAAGATTATAACAACAAGAAGAAAAGAAGAATTATTGTCCCCTTTTTATATCAGAAAATTTGGATGTTCAAATTCATGCTTTACGGGGAAAAGGAAATTAAATGGAATATTTTTCGGGGCAAAAATTATGACTCGTTTTAAATTGGAACAATTGCGCGGGACAAAAAAAAAAGGTGTATTTTCCTGTTTGTCCTAGGAAACTAAAGTAAGCTCTTGTTTCCTGTATCAGGACCAATTAAAGTGTGTAGAAAATAAGAATTCTTGAACTTTAACATAAAGATAAAGCACTGTTATTGTAAAAACTCGTTTTTTTTTAGTCAGAAATATTGACCAATCGTAACATTTTTTTATTTATTTTTTGAAGCCGATTCCGTCTACTTAAAAGAGTTCGCCTATTTAGACAATAATTCTGCGGGGGTTGAACAAAATTGTATGCTGACCTTAATAAACTCAAGAATTAGAGACTGTCATTTTACCAACCTCTTTTTTGAAATGTTAAACCGTTCAAATCGCAACAATGCAGACAGCCTTTTTGATCTTGGAAATAACAGCTTGGTTAGTATAAAAGAAACCACAAAACATTACTCTCGTTTTGCTGGTTTCGTTCTTAAAAACAACGCTACCGATGTAGATCTCGGTGATCTCTACGAAGATTATGACCAAGATTTTGACGAAGAAAGTAACACTGATATGCGAGAAGCTTTGGATTATGTCGCCAACATGGTCACAGAAAGAGACACTGAGAACAACTCTCAAATTCCAGACCTGGAGTAAATATGATTACAGGTAACCCTGCTTATTTAGGCCCTTCAACGAATATGAAAGCCAATGTAGGCCATTGTAAGACGTCGGTAAGAAAAGGTTGTTTCGGGTGGTCTGAGAAAGCTCGACGAACAAATACAAGACGTTTTACATTACATGTGTAGTATTTGAGGGTAATATCAGCACTAACATACAAACTTATAACATAAAGAATACATATCAAACAGCAAAACCTACAGCTACCAGAACTGTTACAAACATTTACGACATTATTGTTTGAAACAGAAGAATCGTAATGACAGTCTAAACCCTAGCAGCATAATGAAAGATATTCACCAATATAAATATAAGTCAATGAGACAAATTGTGAAAACTTCATTTTAATAAAGGGTTTCCACTTCGTCCCATTGGCTCCCTTTTGTTATATTTAGACCTATATTTATTCTAAACATATTCAAATATTACAATATGTGCTCTCAGAAAGAAGACCGGTAATACGAAACGCGTAGCAGCCTCAGATACAGACGAAAGAGACAAAAAAAAATCCAAGAGAATTGGATACTGGTTCAAGTGGCAAATTTAGGCACTTCTTCATTCTTAGGTCAGCGAGATTTATCAGAACTCAGCATTCAATTTTATCCCTTTAAAAAAAGCGGAGGTAGTATGTGACACATCAGGTTACAAAAAATTGTTTAATGTGATAGAGAAACATGTGACATTCAATCTCTTTTACTACAGGATTTTACCCTAAATTTAGATGATGTTATTTTTTTTCTGGACGAATCGAAATTAATTTCCAGACATTCTTCTTACCTTTTTTTTGGACAAAATAAATATTGAAATCAGACAGAAAAAGGATTAACTTTTAGATGAATGAGAGTTTACATTTAGACATTTACCTATGTACATTATAGAAAATCAGCAAATATGAAAGATGGTTTTTAAACAAAGTTATAAATCTAAAGAAATCCTTACCTGTAATTATCTTTAAGGTTCCCGAAAGAACCAGCTGTGTACAGTACAGCGATATTTTTCATTTTTGTTTAATGCTGCCTTTTAAATTCTTCGGGTCTTCCCTTCCCCATCCAGACATCCACACCGATTGACAACATGTTTTTTGCCGCATTCACATCTCGCTGCCAAAGTGTGGAGCAGGTTTTACATTCCAGCACACCTTGACCGCGAGTATGTGAAGCAGCCTCAAGACTTTCCGAAC
>JNDS01003811.1:0-12595 GCA_000697035.1 Rhizopus stolonifer B9770
ATAGGTAAATGTCTAAATGTAAACTCTCATTCATCTAAAAGTTAATCCTTTTTCTGTCTGATTTCAATATTTATTTTGTCCAAAAAAAAGGTAAGAAGAATGTCTGGAAATTAATTTCGATTCGTCCAGAAAAAAAATAACATCATCTAAATTTAGGGTAAAATCCTGTACCTACCTTCTGACTATTTCCTTTTTGTGAAGGGTTTCAGTAAAGAAATGTGACTGTTGCATAAAGGTTTGTTCCTAAACGCCTTTTCAATTCGAACACGTCTTTTTTTTTTATTTATTTTTATTTTTATTTTTATTTTTTTTCAACTACGCGTGACGATGAGTAAAGATCCTCAAGGTGCAATTAATTTTGGGGAATTTCGAAAATACATGCAAAATAAAAAAGCCAAACTAAATGCACAAGAAAGAGAATTGTAAGCCTTGCTTTTGTGAGAAATAGAGGCAAAACATTTCTAAACTTTTTTTTATATAAAAAGAGGAAATCAAACCAGTCAGGAACTACCACAAATATTTAAAGGCTTTTCAATCCATATAAATGGATATACACAACCTTCTACATCAGAACTAAGAAAGATAATCCTTCAACATGGTGGTAACTACCAACATTATCGTAAAGTTCAGACCCTCTTTTCTTCTTCCTTTTTCTTGAATTAACAACCTTAGTGAAAAAAACTGACGTAACACATATTATTGCAAGTAATTTAACAAATTCAAAGATGCAAGAATTTCGGTACAATATCATTATTATAGACTTGACACTCAAAAAGTAACATTAGAGCGTACAAGGTTGTCAACCCGAATTGGATCACCGAATCAGTCAAAGCTCAACACTTGTTACCTTGGCAAAACTATAGACTTGCATATAGCACCAGTAACCAAAAAGAGTTGCCCTTTAAAAAAGTGGACAATTGGGAAGAACAAGCAACGACTTCCAATCCTAATTTTGTTAAAAGATATTATGAGACATCTCGGCTACATTATTTATCTACTTGGAAAGCAGAATTGAAAGAAATAGTCAGCAAATTAGAGTGTATTTATAAAGATAACAATACAACGAGAAAGAAAAAGAGATCGTTTCGTGTTATCATGTAATACAATTAACCATCATTACATGCTGACTTATCTCTCTCTTTATGAAGGCATATTGATTTCGATTGCTTCTTTGCTTCAGTTAGTTTATTGGATCGTCCTCATTTGAAAGAAAAACCGGTAGCATTATCTCTCTTTTTTAAAAAAAAAATGGATATATAGTATACTTACCCAATTTAGGTAGCCGTATCTCATAGTAAAGGCATAAATGAAGCATCATCGAGTGATATAGGTAATTTGGGTTAAAAAAAAAAAAAAAAAAAAAAAAAAAAAAAAAAGACGGTCAGAAAGAAAATGACTAAAGTTATGGCTTTTTAGCATCTTGTAATTATATTGCTCGTTCTTTTGGTGTTTGTAACGGAATGATGTAAGTTTTTTTTTTTTTTATTAATCAAATGTTTATTTTATTTTATTTTAGGATACAACAGGCAAAAGCACTTTGTCCAGCTTTACAGATTATTCCGTAAGTCAATTCTATGGCTTTCAATAGATGATTAAATGCTTATTAGGTATGAATTTGAAAAATACAAGTCCATATCAGAAAAATTCTATCGAGTATATATATAAAAAAAAGGAAAAAAGACGACTTAACTTATTATATAGATTCTTTTTCAATATGCGGATGAAATAGAAGCAGTCAGTGTAGATGAAGCATTAATAGAGGTTGGATCACATATCAATGAGCTTTATCAGGGAGAAGAAGACGCACTAGCTTTAAGGATTAGGGATGAAGTACGTTTGACTACAGGCTGTGAGGCAAGTGTGGGTATAGGTCCAAATATCTTACTAGCAAGGTTCGAATCAAAAAGAAGGAAATTACCAAGGATAGAAAGTATTAATTGCTTTTTTGTATGAAGGATGTCTACTAAAAAGGCCAAACCTGCAAACAGTTTCTATTGTAAATCAAAAGAAGATATTGAAGAATTACTGTCTTCTCAACGTGTAATTGATTTACCTGGAGTAAGGATCCATAAAAAAAAAAAAAAAAAAAAAAAAAACAGGAGCAATTATTGATTGCTTTAATAGGTCGGTTATGCTATAGAAGAAAAATTGGCGAACATGGTAAGCTTGTTTTTTAAAAATAAAAAAGGGAGGTGATATAAACATTTTCTTAGAATGTGGAAACAATACCGGACTTGAGAGATATACCCTTACATGAACTCAAGTCAAAATTGGGACCAAAACTAGGACAAACATTGTACAATTTTTCTAGAGGAATCGATGATCGCCCACTTGCTGTCAGTCAAGAACGACAATCAGTTAGTGCGGAAGTAAACGTAAAGTAAACTAAAGAAAAAAGAAAAAGAAAAAAACAGGGAGCAATACAAAGGCTAATCCGATTTCTTTTTAGTGGGGAGTAAGATTTGAAAATGGAGAGAAAGAAAAGGTAATTAGAAATGAAAAATATTCCTTTTTATGTGTCTTATTTTCTGATTCTAGGCATTTGTTTACGACCTCTGTAAAGAAGTTTCGGATAGATTAAAGAAATATAATAAACGAGGAAAGACTATTACAGTGAAGGTTTGCTACTGATATAAGGAGAGAGGAACACGTTGATCTAACGATTTTGTTAATAGGTTCTGAAAAGACAAGAGGGAGCAGGAGAACCCGTGAAGCATCTAGGCCATGGACATGTGGATTCTTTTTCAAAATCATACACACTAAACGATTATACGGATCAAATGGATGTTATCAACAAACATGCCTACTCCATGTTAAAATCTTTCCGTTTTAATTGCGTAGATATACGAGGATTTGGTATACAGATAACAAAACTAGACAACCAAAATAAAATGGAGGGTAAGAGAGTGCATGCGTATAGTTGTGTCCTTATATGATATTATCTAGTGGATCAAGGAAGGTTGAAGTACAGACGATTGAATCCAGAAGATGACGCAAAACCCAAAGGACCAACTTTTACAGATAAAAATAAGGAATCGATGGTAACATGGAATGAAATAATCTAAAATTCACATTTTCTTTTTAAGAGCGTAGATCCTGATGTCTATTCAGAGTTACCTGAAAGTGTACAAAGAGAACTTTCATCAAATTATCATCTTGTATTTCATAAAGAGGAAACAATTGTACCAACTATTCAGCAAAATTCACAACTACCAGAGCTTCCTCCTTGGTCTCAATTAGATCCCATGTCTTTGTTAGCACTTCCTGGCACAATGAGAGAACAAGTCTTAAAGGCCTACAGTGAAAAGAATAACCCGTCATGGCAAGATAGACCCTCAGACGATACAACTATTGAAAAAGAAAATAGCATAGCACTTGCAAAAAACTTTGAACCTTCAAAAACGATATCCACTTCCATCACCACCACAACCAAAAGATCTTCTTTACGTGTATGGAACGAAATACCTCCGGAGATTTGTAAAAAAGTACACAAGAAAGATGAAGTAGAAGTAGATAAACCGATACCAAAGGTAAATCTAAAAAAATCTTCAAAAGTAAAGTAAATTCGTGACTTATACCACACCAAATAATCAAAAAAAAAAAAAAAAAAAAAAAAAAAAAAAAAAAAAAAAAAAAAAAAAAAGATAGTAGAAAAGAAACAGACGTCTATACTGGATATAGATTTAGCAAGGGAGCCTTTATTTCAGGGATTTGCTGATATCCGCGATATACGTAGACTGCTCTGTGAATGGGTGTCAGCTTTTGAAGATAAGCCAGAGCCTGAAGATGTTGAAAAGATTACACAATACATGATTGATCTTACAAATCATTCATGTTTGGAAAAGGTTTATTTGGTGATGAAGTATCTCGAGTATATAACAAAAAACAGCAATAGTGAATGGAAGTTACAAATAACTGGTATTAAGCAATCCTTGAATAATCAAATGATACAATCATACCAATTTCCTTTGAAATGGTAATTATAAACCTTTATTTTTAAAGTAAAATGTATTTAAAATTTTCATGTAATGAGTTGTCCATGTCGTTTGGTAAAGTAGATATTTCATTCAATCCTGGAGAACTACTACTATAGCTATCCGTATCCATCGAACATTGTTGTCTTTTCAAATGAGATTTCATCGTTATTGGTTCAGAATGAGCAAGAATACTTGGTCTAGTGTTAGTTCGGCCGTCTTCTGTTGATAGTGAGTCATCTTTTTCAAAATTTTGGTGGTTTTCCGAAAAGCAGTTGAAAGGTAAAGGTGTAACGGCTGTCAGTGAAGATGTAGATGAATGAAGATTGTAAAATGACATGGCAGGCTCTTCAAAGCTGGATAATTCTTGACCATATCCATTTAACAATTGATAGGGTGATGGTAGTTGATTTTCGAATTCCATAATGTGGCTAGAAGCAGAGCTGGAGGTATGAGCAGTATCTGAAGCAGAAACAATAGAAGTAGCGACAGGTGAATTATGAAAGTTAAAATTTGTTTCGTTTATTCTAAAGCTTGCATAAGAAGTTGTTGGTAGTGACCACAATATGTTTGGGAGCTGATGGTGATTATCATACATTATTGGATTCATACAAGTGCTTTCGATCAAGGGCAAGACCAGTTCGCTTTTTCGTGCTTTTTGGTTTTTGATTTGGCAAGGAGGATAGGACTTTTTTTTAGACTTTGAAAGTATAGAAGAAGAAGAGGAAGTATGGCCAAGTTTATTTTTTCTACGCGTCGAATTAGAAACAGAGGGTATGAGACTCAGATGTCTATGAGAAGGCAACGAAGTGATCTTGGGCAGTTCTTCATCTGGTTTTGTAGGAGGGAAAGCATCCACGATGTTTTGCTCATTCAGTAGATCACGCACGAAAATAGACATGTTTTGCTGTGTGCTTTTTTCTTGGGTGGGTTCATAAACAAGGTCCGCTCGCATTAGGCCCCTCATGTCAATATTTGCACTATTGAAGTCCACATCATGTGGTATTATGTCAATAAACAAGCCAGGAGCCAATTGATGTCTTGCGGGATCGCCTTTGGCAAATATTTCAAGTAATTCATTTGTTATTTTTTCACCCAAATTTATCCAGTTACCATGACCCATATAAAGACGATAAGATCTGTTTGATGCGAGCGATCCTTCCATTTTGGCAACCTTTTTTTTTTTTTGGTTTATGAGGAAAGGAAGAAAGTAAGAAAACTTTTGCTTTTATACAAGAAAAAAAAAGTGGTCTATTATTGGGGTATTGTTTTGTCATTATCGACTGACACTGTTGTCATTGATCTATACAATAAAAAATTGAAGTTAAAGATAATGATGTATATAAAGGGGGAGGGGAGGGGGAAGATTATTCAAGTATATGACAACTGATCAGTTTTGAACCCTTTTGAGAAGTGACAACAATCTTTTTCCCTTCTTTTAGAACAGAGGGGAGAGGAAGAGGAGTGTGTTTCACAAAAGTGCTGAAAAACTAAATAGCGCATATATTCTCGTGTTCAGAAAAGGGACACGTTTTATTATAATGCAGTAAATGGAGGGCACGTTAATAATTGGCTTAAAAACTAAAAATACCCCCTTTCGTATCCCCTAGTTTGGGAAGTTTGCACTGCTTTCTAAATGAAGGGATTTTGGTATAAATATTTCTCGTTGTTCATTTTTAGGAGCTCACTTATTTCTTTTCTCTTACAAAACTTTATAACAAAAATGGTAAGAATTTTATCTTCTTACTGAAATTCATTAACAACCTGTAGGATGACAACTACGATATTATTGTTCTCGGTACCGGCTTAACTGAATGTATTCTCAGTGGTATCTTCTCTGTTGAAGGTAAAAAGGTACTCCACATGGACAGAAACGACTACTATGGTGGTGAATCTGCTTCGTTGAACCTTACTCAGGTAAAATATTATTACTATTATTACTGCTTTATTGTTATTTTATTGACACATGTCTTTAATTAGCTTTACCGTAAGCACAGACCTGATGCTGCAGTCCCCGCCGAATTAGGACATGATCGTGACTATAACATTGACTTGATCCCCAAGTTCATGATGGCCAATGGTGAAATCGTTCGTTTCTTGACTCATATTGATGTCACTCGTTATTTGGAATTCAAGCAAATCTCTGGTTCTTTTGTCTACAGAGAAGGAAAGATTTCCAAGGTACCTGCTACTGAAACCGAAGCCATCTCTTCTTCTTTGTTGGGTATGCTCGAAAAGCGTAGAGTTCAACAATTCTTTGAATTTATTCAAAACTGGAAGGATGATGATGAATCTACTCACAACGGTATGTTCTTTTTCTTTTCTTTTTTTTTTTTTGGGGGGGAAAAAGTAAACTTATTTTGATTTTAGGTTTGAACCTTGACACAAACACCATGGCTGATGTTTATGCCAAGTTCAGTCTTGAACCCGCAGCACAAACCTTTATTGGTCATGCTATGGCTCTTCACTTTGATGATGAATACATCAACAAGCCAGCTCGTGAAACAATCGAAAAGATCATTCTCTATGTTGCATCTGTTGCTCGTTATGGTAAGAGCCCTTACATCTACCCCCTTCATGGTTTGGGTGAACTTCCCCAATCTTTTGCTAGGTAACATTATACAGAAATGAAATATAAAATTGCATATATTGACAATTTACCTTTTTTAGATTAAGTGCTATTTATGGTGGAACCTACATGCTCGATAGAGCTGCGGATGAAATCATTTACGAAAATGGTGTTGCTGTTGGTATCCGTTCTGGAAACGAAACTGCCAAGGCCAAGCAAATCATCTGTGATCCTTCTTACAACAAGGATAAAGTGAAGGTGACCGGAAAGGTAGCCCGTGCTATCTGTTTCTTGAAGCACCCTATCCCCAACACAAGCGACGCTGACTCTGTCCAGATCATCATTCCCCAAAACGAATTGGGTCGTCAACACGATGTTTATGTTGCCAGCGTTTCCAACAACCACTCTGTCTGCCCCAAGGATATGTATTTGGCTATTGTTTCCACCATCGTTGAAACTGAAGACCCCGAATCTGAATTGAAGGCTGGTTTGGATATCTTGGGTCCTATCCACGACAAATTCGTTTCTGTTTCAAATATTGAAGAACCTATTACCGACGGTGTCCAAGAGCAAGTATTTGTTTCCAAATCTTATGATGCCTCTACTCACTTTGAAACTGTCTGTGATGATGTCAAGGATATTTACCGTCGTATGACTGGAACTGACCTTGTTCTTAAGAAGCGTTCTGATGCTGAACATGTCGAAGAAGCCTAAATTAATCTCATTTCCTTATTCATATTAGGTGTGCAGATACAATCACCTTACCTCGAACATACACTTTCTCTCTTTTTTTTGCATGCTTTCATTACAAATAAAAAAAAAATCTCGAGTTTTTTTTTCCTACACTTCTCAAACAATCTTTTAAGTTATCTCTCATAATTTAGTGAAAATACGAAACAAATCAACAAATGCAAAAAAAAAAAAAAAAAAAAAAAAAAAAAAAAAAAAAAAAAAAAAAAAAAAAAAAAAAAAAAAAGTGAAGTGTCAGAATACGATCCAAAACTATTGAATTTTTCTCCTGCAAAGGCAGCATTGTTTTTTGACCAATCAAATCCGATTTTTTCGGAGATCAAAATGAAAAATTTTGTTTAATGTTTAAAAAAATCCAGTAAAGCGTTTTGTTCACCCCTTGTCATTAAATCATGTTGTCCACATTTCGCACATTCTCTACACTTTCTAGAGTATCATTCTCCCCTGCAGCTAGTACAACACTCTTCAGCAAAGCAACTTCAGAAGTAGTCGAAGGAAAAAGTAAACAGAATTGATTTCAAAGTTTGCACTGATTGACATTTTTTTTTTTTATCATTTTAAGGCATTGAACAAGAAACTTTAAATTTACTCCAAGATACTATCAGCAGTAAGCCAGACAAAAGAAAAAAAAAAACATGAAATCGATACTTACTCATTATTAAAAGAGGAAAGAGTTAAAGTACATGCTGAAGCTGCTCAACGTTATCAAAAGATTCACCAAGAAGGTGATCTTTACCACCCACAAGATTTAAACGACAACCTTTATAGAGAATCATTGAGAGCACGCCGTGGCAAATCAACAACACCTTCTCAAGATCCTTTTGATGTGCTTGGCCTTGACCCTCTTCATGAATACAAAAACTACAAGCTCCTGTCAAAATTCGTATCTGACATGGGAAAGATTTTGCCCCGTGAACAAACAGGTAATATATATATATATATAATGATATATTGTTATTATGAGCTAACTGCTGTAACAATAGGATTAACTGCAAAAAACCAACGTAAATTGGCAAAGGCTGTTAAACGTGCAAGAGCAATGGGTCTCATGTCAAGTACAAACAATCACAGTGAATTTAAACTCGTTTAGAATTTGTTAACAAAATATATATATATGTATCTGTATTGGTTATTCAACATCATAAAAGTCTGTTGGAACTGATTCCTCTTCTGCCTTGTCCTTTGCTCTTTTAACCTTATCTGCCAATATTTCATCGTAAAAGAGAATATTCATTCTAACAATCTTATTACAACCCGAAAGTGGACACATAACCGCTCCGTTATGAGAATTGAGTAATTGAGAAATAGCAGCTTTTGAATACGAGTGTTTGCATAATTTGCTTGTCATGGGGCTTTCAAGCCAAGAAGTGGTGATAGGACATTTGAAAGATAACTTTGTTCGCCCCATAACAATGTCATCGTCAGCGTTATCATCTGCAGTCAAAGGAGGCATTTCTTCATCTGGATTATTAACACTCTATTTTTCTTTTTTTATCAATAAGAGAAGATAAATTGTTGTTGCACTTACCCAAATATGCTGTCTATAAGTGATATATCTGTTATTCGTCAAATATTTTTCTTCTTCAGATTTTTTATTGTATTCGTTTTCGAGTCTATTTATTTCTGCATCGTATGGAGTTGTTATATTTTTCTATTTTAGTCGCATAAGCCATCTCTTTAGACAGTAGTATAAATCTACATACCACTCTTTCTTCTCTGCCTATGCGAGTTGCTATGGTGGTTATAGCAGTTTTTGTGTTTTTCAAATTAGCTTCAAGATCTACAAGTGTCCTTATATTTTTGTCCATTTCATCAACCTATTCAATTGTGTTTTGAGTATCAAGCGTGAGATCGCTTTTTTCTGTATGTATATTATCTGTACTTTGTCTGACTGATTAAGTTCTTCACGATCATTAGAATTAAGAGTAATGAAGTTTTGTCCTCTATGGATTAGCTGCACAAGACTATCAAGATCGTCATAAACTGAAGTTAATTTGCTGACATGTTCATTCTTTAAATGAAAATCATCCAAAACTTTTTGAACAGATGCTGTTACGTCATCTGACATTGTTGATTTTAAGAAAAAATAAATAAATAAAAAGACAGAGAAATCGATTTTTTAATTCAAAAAAATACGTGACGAAATTGATCCAATACTTTTATTTCAATCAATCGAAAATTTGTTATCTGTGAACTATGTATACACTTGTTATAAAACGCTACTTTATTGCAGATAGTAAACAGTATGTATTTGCATCGATTTATTGAAATGAAAGATTTTATTTTGATGGTATTTACGAAGTGTTCTCTTTAAAGTCCTGATAATTGAAGCTATTTAATTACAGTTTTTTTTTAAAAAAAAAAAGGAAATATGAAATCAATTTGCATAAGAGAGGTTTCTTCATGAGTGACTAACGCGTGTTATTCTTTAAATTAACAAAAAAGTTCTGAAAATTACATGAAAGTTTTCCGATTCATAAAATGATTTACTTTTTCTTCTTCCTTCACTTGGCTCAAGTATACCGATTAGAGTAACAAAATATTTACGATAACTTCTTATGTGAAGCATAAGAAATCCGTAACAAGAAATGAAGATTTGTTTGATCACAACAGACATTGACATCTAATACTTCAAGTTGTATGTTGCATTTTTTTTTTTTTTTTTTTTTTTTTATAAAACTGAGTACATTTTGAATATAGATTTCAGATACTGACCAACTAAAATATGAGAAAAGAAAAAACATTAAGAAAAAAGTACTTGTAGTATTTGAGGATAATAACAATATTAACATATAAACATATGACATAAAAGAATACATATCAGAACTATTATAAACATTTACGATATTATTGTTTGTGATAGAAAAATAGTAATGATACCCTAAACCCTAGCAGCATAATAAAAGATGTTCTCCACCAATATAAAAGTTAGATAAAAAAAACAACCCCAGTTTAGTGCGTCATACTGAGTAAGAGAACAAACTGATATAAATATAAGTCAATAGGACAAACTATAGAAACTTCATCTGAATAAAGACCCCCAACTGCGTCCCATTGACTCCCTTTTGTTTTATTGAAAAACCCTACTTTTATTTAAACATTACACAAATATCACAGTACTAAAAGTGTTTAATTTTAGGGCATTTCTGCTTTAAAAATCGCCATTGATCAAGAAGTAGCCAAGAACTTTTTATAAAGCATATAAATTCTAAAATTATTCTGTCTAAAAGTATAACTCAAAAGAGGATGCAATGTACTCCTTGGGAATAATCGATAAATAGAAGTTTGATATTTAATGGAACTTTATATTGGTACAAATTGTTGAAATTTGAGACCCTAAAATTAGGGCACCTATGCACCGCAGTGAGAAGCCTGTAACAATGTTCTTATAAATGATCTAAAAGGTTCCTGCAAATATTTAGTAAGCAAGTTCACTAATTGCTTAGATCGTAAACTAATATAAATGGACTACTTTAATTTTAATTTTCGAAAAAATAAGGTGAGAGCCTAAATTTTCGGATATGGATTACCGGGCCGTGATTTTAAGCTGTTTGATTGGCTAATTTCTTCAAAATATAATAGTATATATAACTTTTAAACACAATCTTTTCAAGAAATTGCCTTCTTGGCTCAGATGGCAGAGCGTCTGCCTAGTAAGCAGAAGGTCACCAGTTCGATTCTGGTAGAAGGCATACATGATATATTATTGTATACAATCATATATTAATGACTGTAATAGTTTTTTTTTGTTTTTTGCATTCTAGAGAATGCTCTTTCAAGAAATAAAGAGGTATGAAAGATGTAGTATTTTTGTTTGAACTCGGTTAAAGGAAGGAAATTTTTTTATTTTATTTTTTTAACAATAATGTGACGACAATGATGCATATTGGCCCGAGGATTGCAATACAGACTCATGCGAAGAAGATCAACTTTTGGATAATACTAAAAGATCGTACTCAAACAACGTTACCAAGACTGCGACCAAATTGAGCGCGACATCATAAAACTATAAGTACTTCACCAGTTTTTCAACTTTTAGGAACTTACTTTTGACTTGCTTTAATCTTTGCTTTTGCTTTACCTTTTTATTTTATTTTATTTCCTTTTTTTTTTTTTTTTTTTTTTATTATCAACTTGGTATGATCTACTCTAAAAAGATTTGGTGGTCACTAAAATAACTTTTATTATACAACAACTGTCATCGAATCTTTGATAACAGTATTGAAACTCTATTCAAAAACAACTCAACAACATTTCCACAAACAACAAACACGACTATCCACATCACAATCGAATCAAAACTTTTCTCTTTTTTTTTGGGGGGGGGAGGAGAGGAGGGGCATTTTATTAAGGAGCAAAATCATATCCTGGAAGCCAATGAAACGTTCAGAACAAAGTTTTTAAATAAGGTAAATAATACAAGACTACATTGAACAAGATTATGCGGGTAATCGCCGAGATAAACAAGTACAATATCTTTGATTTATGCACATCTGTAATTGAAGATATTTTTTTTAAAAAAAAAAAAGTTTAATACATAAACAAAGTACAGAAAAAATAAAGCTCACAGGTCGTACATCTTTAGCAATACATCTCCTGATTCGTTTGTATTTTTTTTTTTAAAAAAAAAAAAAAAAATTTTTGATAAACAAATAAGAGATTCAGAATTTTTTTTTTTTTTTTGTTTTTTTTGTTTTGTGATCAGGGGCAGTTACGGAGAGAAAAACAATACGCGTTTTTCGGATTCTTCAATAAATATGTCAAACGAACTGTTTGGGAAAGGTTGTACGTGGTTTTCACTACTAATCTGACGATTCCAAAAAAGAAATACAAAAGACATATCGTTCAATAAAAATATATTCTTTTTTTTTTTTTTTTGGGTTGATGACTCATGTGTTACAATAATAACGGTGATATCTAAGCCCGGACCACTTTTATGTCTATTTTCCATCCAAGAAATTTAAATTATAACCAAAAGATAGATCATAAATGATATCAAAGAGCAGTAACTAAAGTAACTTTTGTTATGGTTTATTAAACGTATAAGATTGGCTCTTTGTTTGTAAAACAAGCATGAATAAGGTTTACTTTGCTTCCAATTACGAAATGGCAAAAAAAAAAAAGTCTTGCTTTTTTTTTTATTTGTTTGTATTTTTTTTTTTTTTTTTATTTTTATTTCCTTGTAAAGGAAAAACTCCAATTGAAGAAAGGGAATGAAACGATTAGGAAAATCGGAATGGCGTACTACAAAAGATTAAAAAATAAAAAAATAAAATAAAATAAATAATAAGAATAAAAAAAA
>JNDS01003813.1:0-21805 GCA_000697035.1 Rhizopus stolonifer B9770
TTTTTTTTTTTTTTTTTTTTTTTTTTTTTTTTTTTTACCAAAAACAGCTTTTAATACTGTTGTCTTGGCTACTTCCATGCCTGCATATTTAACAGCCGAGTCTCTAACAAACTTTTGAAAAGAGTAGCCTAAATCCAAAAGTTCCTTTTTTTCATATTCCAAACAAAAGACATCATTATTGTTTCCGTGCTTTCCCATAAAAGCTGATTCCCAAGGTACCTTATATATTCATCCTGTTAGTATCATTGATCTATTTTGGTGTGTGTGTGTGTGTGTGTGTTTATCTACCTTTGTATCATTTTCTTGTAACAAAAATCCAGATATACAAATCGTACAATGTAAACTAGGAATAGGCGGAAGATCCGGATCATCCAATATCTGTTTAAACTCAAATTCAGAAATCCCTTTCATTCTTCTATGCATTTTCCACCCAGCCAACCCACCACCTGTCAATCCAAACAGACTTGTCACCAGAGCCACACCACCCGCCGTAGCAAAAAAACCCGCGCCGGTGATACCCACCAAGAAGGGCGCCAGCAGAGGTGCCGCCAATCCACCTGTCAAGGCAATAATCGCTCCTCCGCCCACAATACCTGCTCCAGTGGCTGCCCATCTTAGAGCCTTATTTCGCTTAGACCCTTCCTGTATCGCTTTCTTGACCGAGGAAGAACCTGTGTCCTTCTTTTCTTGTTCTTCTAATGCATAATAAATTTGTTGACTCACACTGCGTTCGACGGCATTCAGATCTCCACGTGAGAGTTCGAGCGTGTGTTCGAGTTCCAGAAGGAATCGACGCGACCGGGCGTCATAGTTCATGTCCTTCTTTTGGCCGTAGAGAGAAAGTGCAACAAGGTCGAGCATGACGTCAATGCGAATATCCTTTAATCTCCTGACTGCTTCTTCAAGCGAAAGAGGGTGATTTACTAAGATATAAGTGTATGTATGTATGTGTGTATGTGAGTGTGTGTGAGTTTGTGAGTGTGGTTTTTTTTTTTTTTTTTTTTTTTTTTGGGGGGAGATTGAGATTACTTAGTTGTTTTTGATCAAGGTCAAGGTAGGTGAGTATATTAGTCCAAAGCTCATTAGACCAAGACTGACCTAAGGCACTTTGTGTCAGGGCTTGACCACAAGTTCTGGCTATACCCAGTTTTTGTTCTTTGCTCCAATTTTTAACGGAAAGGCTAATAAGTGGTTTATCTGACATGTCTAAGTGAAAAAAAAAAAAAAAAAAAAAAAAAAAAAAAACAAGACCTTTTCTGCGTTACTTTGAAGCAAACGGGGTTTAAACCATCCTAGCCTGCATTACCAAAAGGGCAACTATTTTCATGATATCATTAAAGATTAAAAAAAAAAAAAAAGCAAGATACTAGTCTTGATTATGTATAATGTGTCGGCAAAAGAGAGAAAATGATGGTTAATATCATAAGATTACTTGTAAGTTCTTCATACGCTGTAAGTAAAGGTGTAAGTAAAGATAGCTGGATCTCCAAAAGTCAATTGTCGCAAAAAGAAACCAACAACTTTAAGCATTCTGTAAGATTGCAGGTTTGTGTATCATTTTTGAAGAATTGCTCTTTATAACATTTAAAAGAATATTTCAGGTTTTTTTTTTTTTTTTTTTTTTTTTTTTTTTTTTTTGGGTGACAATTTCACTGTAGCTTACTATTTAAAAGAGAAAATGGTCCAAAAAAAAAAAGGCTTTTTCTTTTTATGAGGCCAATTAGATTTGGAAGGCCCATTATGTTGTGTTTATTTGGTAATATATTCTCCACCTTTATATTCCGGAAAAATCATTGAACATCTGACAATTAAAGAGCCACAGGAGATTGGACTGAGGATGTTTAATGAGAATAGTTTGAATTAAGCATGAACTTAATTTTTCATTTAAAAAAAAAAAACGGATTTATTTTTTTTTTTTTTTTTTTGCATAAAATCCAGTTCCGAATCGGGGTTACAAAAACTATTAAGAGTGTTTGTTTATTTACACTTTAAAAAAAAATTGATTCTTAAATTGAATGAAGGTAAGAGGGTATAGAGATGGAGGCATATAGTCATAGAGCATATTGTGGGACATAGAAAAAAAAATTAATTCCATTTTGGCTTACTAGAATCGCTTAATCTAGAAGAAGGTCTTTTTCTCTCCAAGGAAGAAGAGGAGCGTTGTAAAGGAGAAGAAGAGCGTTGGATTGGACGATCTAAAGCTGAAGAGGAGCGATATAATGTAGGAGAATTACGTTGCACTGAGGCTGAGCGCTGCAAGGGAGGAGATCTGTGTAATGAAGGGGCACGTTGCATGACGGGTGGGGAAGATTGTCTAGAGAGGTTTCTAGACATCTTTACACTGGCGGGGCTTTTTTTGGATACAGGGCTTCCGGATCTTTCAATGTCAGAAGCCATAGTGAGTTTGCGTAAAGTTTCTATATTAGATGTTTAGTTCAAAAAGAACCGTATCAGATGCTTTTACCTTCTCGCTCTAGTGTCTCTTGTTTTTCAATTAGCGCAACTTCTGCCTGTTCAATCAATGTTTCTAATGCTGACTTTACGCGTTGGAATATCCTGTCATTTTCTTCTTCATCTTCTTCAAAGCTTTGGTATGAATAAAGAGACTATAAAAAAAAAAAAAAATTAAATCCTTGCCCGGGATTTCGCTATTATTTTTATATGCGTGTGTACCTCATTTTCATCATCCACGTGCTTATCCGAAATAGGTGTCAGGGGTACCTCACTATTAAAAATTAAAAAAAAAAAAAAAAAAAAAAAAATTAACGCCACATTATGACTTACACTTGCTGTAATCTCTTTTCTAGTTCATTAATATATTCAGCTTGTTGCTTTACTTTATATTCAAGTGATGCGTTTAAAGACAATAATGTTTGGTTTTCTATTTCAAGATCAGCAATCTATTTTTTTTTTTTTTTCCAGTAATTATTATAATTGAGTGACATGTTGCTTATCTGTTTATTTACCTTTCGATTTGCCCTGGATTCGTCCAACCAGTGATCATTCTTGCTTTTGTTGACAAACTCCCCTTTTCCATTCATGATTGTCCCATGTTTGACTCTGGCAACCACTTGAACATGTTCTTCTTCTTCTGTTTCTTCTTCTGTTTCTTCTTCTATTTCTTCTTCATCAGTCATACCATCTATACTATCCAAATCGTCATCATATTCATCTCCACTCGCACTGTATTCCGAAAAGGCACTAAAGAAGCTAGATACAGTCGAGTTACTTCTTGGTCTTTGAAGAAATCGATGTGGATTGACACCGACAGTAGATGATTTAAATGTATTGACACTTTGAAAAAAGGAACCTGGATTAAATATGGTAGGTGGAGGTCGACTGGATGAGAAATTGGACATGGTGGACAGTTCAGAAGGTGAAGTCGAACACGAATCTTGAAATAATGTCGGACGTACAATGTTTAAAGCTTTTGGTAATGTTCTTTCTTTTGTAAACATAAAGAATAAAATATAAAGAAGAAGAAAAGAAAAAAAAAAATATTTAAAAAATTGTTTTGGGTCATACAAGGCATACAATTTGTATCATTTTAATCCCCGTATTCAAAATAGGAAAGATAAAAACTTCAAGTGAAAAAAAAAAAAAAAAAAAAAGAAAAAAAAACTTGCTCGATCAATAATAATATCTTCTTCCCGTGAGGTTATTTATTTATATTTATCAGCCCTCAAGAATCCCCCCCCCCCTCAAGTCCGTCAAAACCAAAATAAGAACAAATATGTGGTCTATTGTGATGATAAAAAAACTAATCTGATAACAATGATGTTATTACTTTGGGTTATAAATCAAATATTTTGCAGGCTTCCCAATTTAAATATTTTTTTTTTTAAAAAAAAAAATGATATCAAGAAGCATCACATGCAGTTCCTGATCTATTCAAAATAAGCTTCTCTCAAACGCGCGATATAGAATTATTATTAAAACAAAAGAACTCTGTAGAATGACCCTTTCCTTTTTCTCTCTCTCTTATTTACAAGCTACTGCAGGGAATCATTGCTGTCTTTAATACATGTCACAAATCATGATCATTTGATCTTTACTAGTAAAGTTATACATTGTTCTTTTGTATTTCCTAATTTTTTTTTTTTTTTTTTTCTCTCTCGGATGGATTCCATACTAAGGTCCGATAAATATTCTCTTTCTCTCTTTTTTTTTTTTTTTTCTTTTTTTTTTAAAACTCATTTCGTCTCTGCAAGTAAGCATCTTACGATGTACGTATTTCGCTGTATCACCCGATATTTTCGGATGGCTGTACACCAATTTCACAAACTATTGGCCAACATCAAAAAAAGTAAATGACTACTAATGAAAAATATGACGTCAAAAATACAACCCCTTTTTTTCCAATTTACAAAAAATAACTCTAAAAGAAGAACAAATGGAATACAAAATCCCTATAGTTAAAGAAGATTCCAAGCATTTTTTTTTTTTTTTTTTTTTTTTTTTTTTTGCTACAAAATAAAAACAACAGTGCCATACAATAAAATACAGAAATAATATTTTTAATCAATATACGATACTAATATAAAAACAAAAGGCATACATTTTTTTTAAAAAAAAAACAAAGGAACATTAAGGGTGTGGAGGGGAGTACATAGGGCCTAAGTTGGCCATTCCTAAGCAGTCTTCTTCCTTCGTTAACTTTAATATGATTGGGTTGATGATATTGCTCAAAAGTACAGGCTTTAGAGGATTGTATCTACACTTTGATTTGATACTGATATGTTCTTGTTTAAGAGTCACAATAGTTTTTATTAATTCTTCTAAAATACACTATTTTTGCAGCACTGTTAGTATTACTGCATACATAAACACAAAAGAGATCATTCGTTACCTTGGTCTCCCAACAAAACTGAATTAATTCAGGTACCAAATCACATTTGTCCCCAAAGTCAGCCTTGATTTTAAGGTCTGTCTCTCTCCAAAGGTCAAACATACCGTCCTTTTGATAACACACACTCCAAAAGTGCAATTCAGTATCTAATTTTTTTTTTTTTTTTTAAAAAAAAAAAAAAAAAAAAAAAAAAGAATTGTGCTGCTTTCATAAAATATCAAAAAATTACCTGCTGCATGAAGAAAAAAACACCTTCACCTTTGTAAATGTTTCTACGGAGGCGTATGAATAGGCATCAACAATGCATTTGAGCATTGATTCTTATCATCCACATAAAGATTAACAGCCTTAAGTTGTTGAGTCATGCTTTCTAAAATTGGCTGACCTTGAACAAAATCAGAATTGCAACCATCAACTTTGATACTTTTAGCGATGACATCAAGATAGGGCCAAATAAAAAGTTGGTTGAATGCATCCTCAGTAGAATTATAATCAACATGACTTGCATATGATTTGTGGACTTGATTCAAGAGCTGGTGCAAGAAAACCAAATTAGTGGTATCATTATCATCTTCTTCATTCATTGTTAACAAATAATGAAAGGGAGTTTGATCTTCTTCTTGGCCATTGTCAACTCGACAGAATCAATGTATTCGTCGATATACTGATGAAAGCTCTGAGACATTGGGTTTGCTTTCTTAATCGCGAGATTTCATGTGCTTGTTATACAAATCACGGTCAAGGTAAGGGTTTGGGCGAAAATCCTTTGTCAGATCTGATGATTTTTGTTGGCCTCAAGACTGTACGGGTGAAATGCCTCAGTACGGCTTTGGATGTAGTGACTGATGTCTAACAAAACACTAGGTACAGAGGGTTCAACATTTATAACATCTTGCTTTTGTTTTAACTATTCATTTGCATTATCTTCCTATGCTTCCTTTTTTTTTTTTTTTTTTTTTTTTTTTTTTTTTTTTTTTTTTTTTTTTTTTTTTTTTTTTTTTGCTTGAGATTTCTGTTTGAATTTGTTTCGTTGGAAAAGTGAACGTTACTGTTGTTAATATTGTTGATGGTACCACTATTAATGGGACCATTGAAGTTCACTATTTGTTCCGTCATCTTCCTTCTCTTGCTGATATGTTTGACCATGTTTGCTTTTAAAATTGCTTTACTGGCCTTATTCTTGTTTATCAAAGCACGAACATAATCTGTGATAGTATTATATACGCTACGGCGCATATTTGGCTTTTTTGTGGATCGATTGTTTGATTGCAAACAAGCATTTAGCAGGTAATTTAGCAGGCAATTTCGCATTAGGCCAATATAGTAATTTCAATGTGATACAATTGGATATAAAAACAGTGTATAGAGTATTATTATACGTTTTTATAATACATGAATAAAGTATAATAAATAGAACAAACAAACACAAAAACAATAAAAGTGGTTAAAAAAAAAACTACCAAGTCCGACCAAAGATTGACTTAAACAAATTTTAGGTATGTTCTTTAAATGAAGCACATATTGTGACATCATGAATATACTTCTTTAAAGTTACATCAATGTTTATTTCCCAAAAAAAAAAAAAAAAAAAAAAGATGTTTATTGTTTCTTTAAGTTAATCTAAAATCGCATGATTCATTAAGCACATGACTTTTTTTTTTTATATGGCGTGAGGCACTTGATTGTTTATACAGGATTTTACCCTAAAATGAGACGGTTAATAAATTTGAATTAGATACTTTGAATGTATGACATAAGAAGATTGCCAAAATAATTTTAGACAAGTGGGAAAAAAAATTAGATTATTCCAATTCTTTTGTATAGACACAAGACAATACGTTTCATTGTTCAGAGACTTACCCTGCATCATGAATTACTGTAGCGATAACTACAGCGGATTTGTTTTGTGTTGTTTGTTTTCACTATATTCATCAGAAAAAGATCCTTTTTGTTTGCTTGCGTAGTTTGTTGAAGGTCTTCTAAAGCATATCGGCCTTGTACCATTTTTACGTAGCTCGAAAAGGATTTCGCGAAAGTTCAAAGTAGCGACCAGATCTCGGTTCCACAGACGAGGAGTGTCAGCATCTTTCAAGCATTGCTGGTTTGTGCACTTGGACAGAGAGCGTTATTAAATAGCTGTGGATGTATATATATAAAGTTATATTACCTTAACAGGCCGTGACAGGTTAATTGCAGTCTTGTATTTCTTCGGAATGGTCTTGGATTATTTACTTCTTTAAGCTTTTCAAGCTGACCTTTCCACGATGGGCATACATTTAATGTTTTATATTCGTTCAAAAGACACACCTTAAAAACTTCTTTTTTGAACATCTTTCTTATTCCCACTCCTCTAATAGGCTCATGATATTTGATATTCCCCGCCGACCAGTTACCAATAACAATTATGGTGTCATCCCCAAACTTGCCTCGAATACTGCGACAAAGACGTTTGTCCGATCGTTGACAGTTAATAAACGAAGAAAGTTTCATTTTTCTAAATGGTAACACGCCATCAGGCCGTTCTTCTTTTGATAAATTTTCATTTGCATAATAGTCGCCTAAAACTCCAGTGACTTCAGCGCGTTGGTGAAGGTAATCGACGAATTTTTGTGGTACAACAGTTGATGAACAGAATCTTCCAAGAGAAGCTTCTGCAGCAGTAACTGCCGCTGGTTTACTGTTTTCACGGAGCTTTCTGAATTCTCTTGTCTTCGTTTCTACGTTTCTTTGATTATTCGTGTAGCGATATAGACTCTTCTTTTGAATGGTGCTGCTTTCATGCATACAATATAACATGTCACGGCGTCCAGGATCAATCAGAATACAGTTGCCAGTATCAGCTAATAGTTGCTCCTTGGATAGAGTGTGTACATATGGAACGTCCTCATCTATATCTACTTTTTTTTGTTTGCCACCACTGCGTTTCTTCTTGCTATCATGGTTTTGCTTCAAAATGGATATTCCCACACCGTCTGTATAAACAGTGCTTCTAAGCATTAATTGCTGGCTTTCTGCTTGTGGTCTCATACCTTTAGATTGTATATTTAGTACATCAAAAACATCCTATGAATTCATATGATACCTTTGGATTGCACATTCAGCACGCTTTCCCAGATGACGTCTTTTTCTAGATGACTGATGACAGAGTTTCCCAAAACTTGAGTGTTCAAGATATACGTATCTATAGTCATATAGCATGGCACAAACGTTCTTCGCAAAGGGAAGCAGTTAAAGGGATTGTTATATTTAGACTCGCAATGATTCGCAAGATAATAATACGCTCTTAGATGTTCAACCGGATTAGCCACGCAGTCATAGTAAATAGAGTTCTTGCCAAACTTGTAGTCCGCAGAGTAACAATTAAAGAATTCTTGAATAGTACCAATTTCTGAGGAGCTGAGAAAGTCTTTTGGCAATTTGTGCATATCTCTTGAGGATATACCTAACTTTACTTCAGTGCATTGCTTATTTATTGTCTTGACTGCCGTAGAAATGTCTTTTTTAGAATGACCCATATCCCTCATTTTACTCTTCAGGGCTTGGATTCTGTTGGTCTTGTTCAAAATAAGATTCAAGAACATACGCAGCCTTTTTCCTAAATTGAAACGAAACACCATTCAAGTATGCAGTATCGATTTTCACTATTTCATAATTGGCTATTTTCTGAGAATATTTCATTTTTGTTGGGGGTGTACGAGCATATTTGACAATAGGTATCGCGATGTTTGTTTATAAGGTCCTTGTAAGTGCTTAATTCCGTTGTACGTTTTGTTTTAGTAGGTTTATAGCTCTTTATAAGTGATAAAAAAAAACTTGTCTGTAAAAATCGACGTTTGCAAAAGCCTCCAAGGCAAAACTTCGGTCTTCTTCTAATTCTTGAATGAAAATGTACTTTAAAAACGCGAAAGTGTGTGTCACTAGTAAGTGCACGTTAACTACAAGAGTCTTGAGTTTTGGAGCGTATCGGGGCTTCCATCCAACACCAGTAACTGAACTTTTAACTGTTGTTATCTTTAAAGGAGGTTTCATAATGAAAGAAAAGAGGGTTTGATAACAATTGTTGTTCAATTGTTGTAAATATGATTTTATCAGTGTGACTGATGCATTAAAATCTCTTACTATGATCAAAGTCATTTCTACTTCAACAAACACTTGCTGCAAGTGTACACAGCAAGTGAATTAAACACTAAAAAAATAAAGCCCACATTGTCTATACAAAAGAATTGGAATAATCCAATTTTTTTTTTCCCACTTGTCTAAAATTATTTTGGCAATCTTCTTATGTCATACATTCAAAGTATCTAATTCAAATTTATTAACCGTCTCATTTTAGGGTAAAATCCTGTATACAGATCAAATGGATTTTGAAAGACAGTCTGTACTGGAAATGAATGATGATATCTATGTGATACCCTCCAAAAAAAAAAAAATATGTTGAAAAAAAAAGAAAACACTTTATCAGTAGCACAAAGAATACGAGAAGATTGTGTGGAATCTATAATATTTCTTACTAATAGATACCATTATCCCGATGAAATCAATGCCAATTCATATGTAAAGTTGAGTTAAAATACAAATTGTTATAAGAGGTGTTACTGAAGGAAATTATCGTAGATCAACAAATAGGTTGGCGAATTATTGTCAACCTAGAAAATACCACGCGTTGCGTCACTTATTAAGAAACTTCCTTATAAATTGATGACATGTGTCTTTGTTATTGACTTTCTGTTCTTTTTTTTTTTTTTTTATTAATATGGCGAAAGTCTCATTAGTGTCACCGATCGTACATATTATTGATAATGCAAAGATCTGATGGACAAGATAGAGTAGTGTTTAAAGCATTTATCAAGTCAATATTGTGGAATCTCAGTCAAACAAAAGTGAGAACCAACAGCGCCTAGTGAGATTGCAAAGTAGAGATGAGCCAACGAAGACTTAAATGAAGGAGAGACTATGTTGTCACACTTTGATATCTCTATCAGCACCTTATAGTTCATTGCAACCAAACACTTATATTTAGTTGCTAAACCTTTTATTATATATTTTTTTTTAGAGAAAGCCAACCGATTTCAAGAACCCTTCACTAGCCCTAAGCACTTGTCTAAAATTATGTTCAAATCCCTCATCTCCCCCATAATAAGGGTCTTCGATAATTAATTCTCCCTCGGGATCGTATTCACCAAACAGCTGTATGATAGCTTTAGAACCTGCAGGTGCCAAACTCTAATAAAGATTTAAAACATTTGCGCGCAATAAGTCATATATATATATATACCTTCAAGTTTCTCAAATTAGATTTATCCATGCACAATATATAATCAAAATGTTTAAAATCTTCTTTGGTTACTTTTCTTGCTCGATGATTTACAGGAACATTATGAGACCGACAACAAGCCGAACTGCGACTATCAGGTTGTTCCCCTGTCTAGTTTGATTAATAATAAAGAAAAAGAAGGGATTGTCTCCTTTGCTCTCTTACATGGTAAGCGGCTGTTCCAGCTGAATCAATTTGACTAAATCTATGTTGTATTTTTTTTTCTTTGACTGTGTGAACAAATACAGCCTCAGCCATAGGTGAACGACAAATGTTGCCTAAGAAATGAGTACACTGGACCTCTTTTTTCTTTTTTTTTTTTTTTTTTCTTTCAATAATGGGTATCAGTGCCAAAAAGCAAAAGACGATCAAAAAGACAGTACATAGTTATTGTCTTGCCTTTGGATTTCGACCTCCTTATCAAGTCATTGTCGATGGAGAATTTTGTCGTGCAGCTTTAGAAAAACAAGTTTATGTGAGACATGCCCTTCCTGATCTTTTAGGTGGTTTAACTCGTATAGGTAAAAAAAAAAAAAAAAAAAAAAAAAAAAAAATCGTCTTAATAGATCCTTTCTAATCCTTTTTTTTTTATTTTTTTTTTTTTATTTTTTTTAGTCACTACTGATTGTATTTTAAAGGATATCAAGTCTAAAGGTCACGATTATACAAATGCACTTGTTTTAGCTCAAAAATTTGATTTGCGTAAATGTGTTCATCAAAAAGAAAAAAAGTCAGTGACAGCACAACAATGTATTCGGGATCTTGTTTCGACCAACAATCCTGAACATTTCTTTGTTGCTAGTGGAGACGTTCAACTGAAGAATGCGATTAGAAAAATACCGGGTGTTCCGGTTGTGATTGTCAACACAAGAAAGAAGGGTTTAGGACTTGAAGACATGACAGCAAGATCGAAAGCAGCCATGAAGACTAATGAAGTGAATAAGGTAACACCTTTGGATAAAGAAACAGCAAGACTCAAGAGAGCATTATTGGGTGAAGAAAAAGTAGAAGAAAGACCAAAGAAAAGAAAGGTAAAAGGTGTGAATCCTTTGGCCATGAAGAAAAAGAAGAAAACCACCAATTAAAAAAAATAAGAAAAAATAAAAAAAAAAAAGAAAAAACAAAAAAAAAAAGATTATCTATGTTTTATATTATCGGCTCACTTTAGAAAGTACAAAGACACTAACAATTACAACGCCTAAGAATGTAATAGCAGCAGGTAAAACGAGTTCTGGTGGAATACCAAATACATCCTTCGTTTTGTTTTCTTCCTCTTCATCAGAAGATACTATTTCTTTCTTGATCGTTCGTTTCTTAAGTTTTTTAGGTTCGGGTACCACTCGTTCTTCAATCACAGGTTCTGGGCGTTCTAAGGGAAGAGGTGTAGCTGGTACAGCGGTACTTGTAACAACACTAGCAGCAACACTAGCAGCAGCAGCAGGAGGAGGAACAGCAGCAGCATCATTTATAAATAACTTGACTCGGTCTTGGCCCATCTTGCGAGCCAATTGAATAGCATCTTCCACATCGGCATCCGAAGTGATCAAGACATGATCATCTTCATCATCCAAATAAGATATACTCAACCAAGCTTCCACTGGCTGGTCATCCTCATGTTCACCTAAATAGCCTAGATGCTCATGGATCACCTTTTGATAAACAGATTCCAAAAGAGATTCATAACTCGAGATACATGCAATTCGATGTGTTCGACCACTAAGAGTTGTAAACTTGAAGGGAAAGGTCATTTCTCTTACAGATACCGGGACACTTCTGTCATCTGTCACTGAAGATTCTTCTTCGAGATTGACCATACTGGCTGATTCATTGGGTGTAATTTCTGAAAAGCCATGAAGTTGAGAGAAAGAGGTGCTCGGTTCAGGCGAGATGATCTGGTTGCCTGGATGATGATGACTACTGTTGACAGAGAGCAGTTGAGAATCAGAGAGTTGCGATTCCGTATCATTCTCGGCACCACCAAAACTATCCCAAAATCTGGACCACATGGGTCCCTCACCGTCGTTTCCTTGAATACTGTTGATTTGTTCCAGTGTGACATAGGTTAACTTCAAAACATCTACAATTCCCAAAACATCTCCATCATCCACCACAGGAAGATTTAAATAATGGCCGTCTATAATATATGCTAATTAATTTTCTTTCTTTTTTTTTTTGTTTTTGGAAAGATTATTGTTCCCAATTTACCGTGCATTTTTCTCAGGGCATCCATAATTGACATGTCTGGAGGTGCGGTATCAGGGTGTGGTGTCATGACACGAACAACCGAGCAATTTTCTGGATTCAGACCAGGAGCAATGACACGCAAAACGACATCCTTTGTGGTAAAGATACCAGCCAATCCATTGTTGTCTGTGACGAGCACAGCAGTTGTATGATACTCTTTCATCATACGCGCGACATCACGTACATTTGCTTTTAAACTGACTTCTGCTGGAGCATGTCCATCCAAAACCGAGTGTAAATCGGGACATTCCATCTTATCGCGTAGGGCTTCCATATATTGTACGAGCTGTATCGGACTATTGGTCCACTCTTTCTCTACACCCTCTAATGCATCGTATAACTTACGAGATGAACCAAAGGCTCGTTCCATCTTGTCCAAAGCTTCATAAAGACACTTTGTAATATCTAATAAACCAAAGATATCACCTTCCTCATTACATACAGGCTATCCACCACACCCAAAAAAATTGGTTACATTGAATATATATTTATAATAAATGTATTGTACCAAGTGACGAAAGCCTCGAGTGACCATAAGATTGAGTGCATCTGTAGCAGACGTATCTGAAGTGACACACATGGGTCCTTGAGTCATAATTTTTGAAACAGGTGTATTTCTATCCATTCCAAAGAAGAAGAATATATATATATATGAGGTTATTTGAAGAAGGCGGGGGGAAGCGGTGAAAGGAAGTTACCTTGCATCCAAAGATTCAGCTACGACACGATAGGCCAAATCTTTTGCGGTAAAGATCCCACTTAAATGATCGTCTTCATCCACAACTAAAACACAATCACTTCTTTTGGCTGCTAATAATTGGGCTGCTTCAATCACCAACATGTTTTCTTTCACTGTCAATGCTTGAGAAGGTCGGAGAGCTGAGACGGTACCCGCCATCTTTCTTGGAGGTCGGATACGTTTAGAACCAGATTTCTTTTTGGAAAATTCTTGATTTAACTTTTTGCGAATGGCCTTTGGAAAAAAAAAATGAGTTTCTGAGAGGAATCAACGAGACATAATTTAATATACTTCGTCTCTTTTATTTTGACGTTGTCTACTACCATTAGGTAATTCTAATTGACTCGAATCTGTCCTTGTAGGTGTAACAGAAGCAATTCTTGAACCAGCTCGTTTGGTTGACATTGTTCTTCCACAATAAAAAAAAAAAAGAAGAGAAAGGAAAGAAAGAAAAAGAGAGATAGAGAGAAAGACAGAGAGAGAGAGTTATTTGAGAGTTATTTGAACAGTTACACATGAAATTTTTTCATGTAACAGGCCATCTTTTTTTTTTTTTTTTCTAGGTCATGAGAAATTACAAAATTGTTTATAAGTTGTCTCTCTTGTTATTAGATATTTGAATTTGATCATTGGTTTGAATTTTAGTATTTCTGAAATTTTGGATTATAAAAAGATGATTTTGTTAAAGCAAAATCGGATCTGACGTCCGCGTTTGATTTTTTTTTTTTTAATTTAACATCCGTTTAAAGCTGAACATGAACCTGCAAAGAGTCTTTTGGAGAAATGCAAGTTGTACAGGATTTTACCCTAAATTCAGATGATGTTATTTTTTTCTGGACGAATCGAAATTAATTTCCAGATATTTTTTTTATCTTTTTTGGACAAAATAAATATTGAAATCAGACAGAAAAAGGATTAGCTTTTAGATGAATGAGAGTTTACATTTAGACCTTTACCTGTATATTATAGAAAATCAGCAAATATGAAAGATGGTATGGTTATGAACATTACATACACGTTTGAAAAACTCAGATAAATCTATGCTGAAACAGAGATTAGTGTTTAGGTGTACGTACTTGTATAAAAATCCTTTCATTTTATTTTCTTCTTCAATGAATTAAAGTTAAACTAGTATCTTTTAACCTTAGTAGTATATAAATGGTCATTAATGTACCATGGTATCAGTTAAATGTTAGACTCATTGTGTCGAAATACTTCTATAAACTGATATATCTAAATGACAAAATAATCTTCTTCTGTAAACAACTTTCCAGATCAATGTAAAGCAAAAATTTTGTTTTTTTTTTTTTTTCGTTTTCTTTTTTCTTTGTTTTTTATTATTATTATTATTATTTATTTATTTTGACAACATTTATTGCATATTCAAGTTTATTATTTAAAAGTAAAAAAGATTCAGTTTTCAACGAAATAAGCTACAAAGAAGTAGAAGAAAAATTCAAAGGTTAGGAATATAGTATATACATGTATATACTTATGTCTTTACACTTTCTAATTGCTTTATTAGATATAATATATTAAGACTGCCATGAAAGTGGACATGCAAACAACTGCTACTGTAAATGCAAACTTTATAAAGAAGAGTCAGCCGATGATGGTAATAATAAGTCGAGACATACCCTAACCAACCCAAACTAATCCATATATTATATATTAATAGTTGGAACAGCAAGGGAAAAGAAAAGGAAGCAGATTAGTAGTGTTAGACAAGATAAAAGAGCTACAAAGTATCAGAAGATCTCATCTGGCTCCTCGTCTCACTGCGGCGCAGAGTGTTTGTTCCAAAATGAAAAATGGCACAATAACGTACACACCACCGGTATTTTCCTAGACTCCGCATTTCTCTCCCAAACTGAAAAAATACCATCTTCCAAGAGCATGTACTTGCACACCCTCCATTTTACCATATATTATATAAAAGATGCTCCATAATTACAATCCACTCTTTCCATACACTCAAGCCTTCTACACATCCAATAACGGTCAAAAATCAAATATATATTTTTTTTTTTCAATGGGGATGTTTCACTTTATTTCAAATTTGAAAAACCATGGGTAGCTTACCTTTTTTTTTTTTTTTGGCTGTGAAATTGATGGTCTTTTTTTTTGGTGAAATTTTATCGCGTCTGAATCATTTCTCAAAGTCAAGTTGTTTGCTAGATTTCTCTTAACATTACTTGCTCTACGTACCCATATTGCTATTGATTTCGATATCTCTCCTTTCAAATCACACTATCAGTTGCTGGGCTTTCATAAGTGAAAAACGAGTCTTCTACTATTTGTTTCGACGGTATTCACAACATCAATTCGATTTCATTTTTGTTGTTTCTAATGTAGTTGTATTTCCCAAAAAAAAAAAATAATTTTGCAAATTTCGCTTGACGTGATAATATCACTTTTTTTTAAACTTTTTAACACTGGTAAAACAACTCGAACGCTTTTTAACTTTATTGGATATAGCTTAAAACACACTCCTAACCTCCTTTCACTCAATATTGTTCGTTTCGCTTATGGTACCACCTCATTGTAACAATGGAGCTTCTATTCGTGATCGACATTCCTTTCTTTTTGGCTTTATGTTTCTATTGGGCTTCTCTTTTATTTTCTTTGTGCTTAAGAATATCAACTCCTTGTTATAACGATGTTTCTTATGACAGCAAGATAACTCTGCTTGAAATGGATTTATTTTACACAGGTAAAAAAAAAAAAAATATGTGCTATCTTCTGATATAGATTTCAATGAATTACCGGGTGTTTTTGACTATATCCCTTCTCTCAATCATGTCATATGGCCACTTCTTTTTGACATCCAAACAATATGATGAACTTTCTACGGATCTTTTTGATTCTTCCTACTGCCATAAACGACTAAGTTATACTATTGTCTTGTCATTTTGGAAGCCTCTTGACAGTAAATATTAATACACAATCATAGTTTTAATTTTTTTTTTTTAGATGAAAAGTATTTTGGTTCGACTTTTTGATCATCAACAACCACTTGTATAGCAGAAAACATATCTTGTTATTCATCCCATTCTTTATTGACAACAACAATAGCCGACTTTTGGAATTCATTTGGCATTGCACCAGCCATCTTGACACAGAGCTTCCATACAAGGTAAGCTTTATGCGTGGACACCTCAGTAAAGTACATTCTATTTGAATAAACAAATTTATTTTGGATATTTTATTTTTAAACTGTGCGCTATGTAACGAGGGGAGGAAGGATGCTGGATCCAATACATTGGGCTTTTAATCATATCTTTCTAATTTGTTAAGTTGTTCAGACTTTTTAATTTCAAGCAGTGATGGTATCTAAGACCTACCAAATACCATATACTTATATTGCACGTTCTTTTTTCAAATTTACTCGTTATTTTTTTAAAATGTTCGGTATTTTGCAGAACTAACGTCAGTTTTTTTGCCATTTTGTACCGGTATCCGCAGTCAGCCATGAAAAAATACCGTCAGTTACCCTGGCATACTTCGCTGCAATTTTTCATTTTTTTTCAATACTTACCCACACCAAGTCTTTTTGATTCTGTTGGGGCTTATTTGGTCTTATTCATTATTATAGGAAATACTCCCCCCTTTTTTTATTACCAATTTAATTCTTTGCTTATGAGAGAGAAGATACAGAGACTTCTGCATTTGATTGGTATAAATATTCAAGTGGTTTTCATACTCTAAGTCAGACATTTCTATAATTCTTTACTCCATTGTGGCGCGTGATGTGGTTCTTAGTAGATATAATTTGAAACAATTTAAAAAAAATACCCTTACGTAGAATAAAAAAAACGAAAAACCAAAAAAAAATATAACTTTAATAAGCTGATATCAAATTAGATTTCAATCTTTCTATTCTTGTCCATATAGTAAGCGACAATTTCCTCAGTCACCTTACTCTTTCTTTCTTGGAATCCAGCCACAAAGGCCTGTAAGACCTCGATACATTTCTTCTTCAACTCACCGGTCATCAACTCTCCGGACTTGTAAGTATCGTAAATCTTCTTCAATTCCTCATCATCTTCCAAAAAGAAAGACAAATACTGGTAAGCGACATCCACATCTGGGTTACCCCCGTTTGCCTTGTGTTCTTCCAAAGTGGCTCCACCACCAGAAAAGGCGTGTTTGTTGATCTTGTTCTTAATCTGCTTGGCAGTATCGGTCATAAAGATGGCTGATGTATCGACTGAGGCACTCATCTTTGTTTGGGGTCCCTGAAGGGCAGGGAAAAATTTGGCATGAATCAAACTAGGCTTGGGGTATTTCAAACGTTTGGCGACATCGCGAGTCAATCGGAAATAAGGGTCTTGGTCGATAGCACATGGAATCAAACAAGGAATGTCGTGTTTTTCACCAAAGATTTGAGGAAAAGAGTTTGAAAAGGAAGGCGCAGCTTGAACAGATACAAAGTGTACTTTACCCACATTATCACTACATGTTGTCAATATCTATATTATCTACCAATTGAAACTTTACCTGTCGTTAAAGCCAAAAGTTGCTTTAGATTGATTAATGGTAATGCAACGAGCAATCTTAACGACGTTGTGATAAAATGGCCCACTAATTACTCAATAAATTCAGTTACTTTTTTTTTTTTTTTTTTTTTTTTTTACCTGACGTTATCAAAGTCGGAAAAGATAAAGGTCTTTTCAGGCTTAAAACCACAAGCAATAATGTCTTTGGCATTATCAATTGCAAATTGTCTACACATCTCTACAGTCAAGTTGGGCTTGAACAAGAACTTTTCATCATCGGTAAGTTGAATGACAATAGGAACATCAAACACGTCTTGCAACCATCTATATTTTACGCATTTTTTTTTAGAAAAAAATTAATAATAAACAAAAGAAACTTACTGGCAAAAGACAAAGGGAACCATATGTCCTAAATGCATAGAAGCACTAGAGGGACCACGTCCAGTATACAAATAAAAAGGTTTCTTTTGTTCATAACGGTCAAGGATTTTTTCAAGTTCTCTAAACTATTATGTAAATCATCTTATTTGATAGCTTTTGAGTGTGTAGTTGTTTAATATTATGTACCTGTGAGAGAAAAAGGTCCCTCTTCTCAAAAAAATGTGAGCTTTACGTCCAGTTAATGTTTCAAAACGTGTCAATAAAGCTTCATCAATAGGTCGAGTGCCGAACTGCTCAATGAGTTTATTGTAATCAATAGCTTGTTGTACACCATCCACAACTGCACCTTCGACTTCCCAAGGTGTGACATTTTGAGTGACTGCACTTTTTTCTACTTTGTTGTCCTCAATGTTCAATTGAGCAACACCTTCTGTTAATTCTGCCATGGTCTAGATAAAAGAAGGTTTTTATAAATAGGGAAAACTACCTTTTGGTCAAAAAAAAAAAAAAAAAAAAGATGATTTCGCTACCCGCTTCTTTTGATAAGCTTGTGGCTTTTTACCCTTTCTTTTCCACATGTCATTATTCAATCGTTCGTTTGTTCGCCTTGCACCTAGTCAATGGGTTACTAAAAGATACTATAAACTCAGTGTTGGATCTATTAAAAAAGGCCAAGTTGTTCAATTAAAAGAAAAGGCTTGGAAAGTTCTGACAAGAGATCATGTTTCTTCAGGAAGAGGTGGAGCTGTCGTCAAGGTAATTACAATCTCTCCAAAAAAAAAGGGGGGGGGGGGGGGAGGAGGGGAGGGTCTAACTGTGTTAAAATAGATGGAACTTCAAGATATTTTGTCTCCTCAAAAAATAAATGAACGTTTCAAGTCAAGTGATTCTTTAGAAAGTAGGTTCAAAATTTCCATTTTTTTTTTTTCTGGGAAGGTGGTAGATTTTCTAAACTCATTCAATAGTCTTGAACTTATCTGACGAGTCATTTCAATACTTGTATACTAGTGATAATAATATTCACCTTTTGAATCTTGAAACTTTTGACGAAATTGAAATGCCAATGTCTGCATGTGAAGGCGGTGAACGATCTGTTGCTATGTTGGAAGGTAAACAAGATAAATGGAAAAGAGTTTGACTAATGTAATTAGATGCCATGCCGATCTCTGTTAGTTTTCTTACTACTCCAGAAAAAGGTAAACTTCCTTGTACTTTCAAGTTACCTTCAAATCATACCTTTACTGTTCAATCAGTGGTTGAACGTGCAGGTC
The DNA here is from genome assembly GCA_000697035.1 of Rhizopus stolonifer B9770. Lineage (NCBI taxonomy): Eukaryota > Fungi > Mucoromycota > Mucoromycetes > Mucorales > Rhizopodaceae > Rhizopus > Rhizopus stolonifer. The sequence continues at coordinate 19,298 of JNDS01003813.1, forward strand.
AGGCAGCCAAAGGTACCGTTTATAAGTCAGCAACACTCACCAACGGAGCCAAACTTCAAGTACCTGAATTTGTGCATGAAGGAGATAGAATTGTTGTAGACATTGATAGTTTAAAATATATGAAAAGAGAATTATAATCAATCAGACATTAAATAAACAACACCATACATGCGAACAAACTCCAAATCAATTATATGTGTGCGTGTGTGTGGAGAAAGAGAAAGGGCTTGTTAAAAATTAGATGATTTTTATCTTTTATGGCGACATCAAACCCAAAAAAACGCTAAACTCGAATAAAAAAAAAAAGATTTTAAGGACATACAGACAGATAATTCAGGGAACCAAACATATTGGGATTATACGCACTTCAAAGTATATAAAAAAGTGTTTGCATTGTAGGTGAGTACTATCATTATAAGATTGAAAGACAGACTTTTGATAACGATAAAGATGGTGACACCAAAGTCAGAAAATCTTTGCAGAAAATTATGTGTTTCTTAAAGAAAGTTTATTAGATCGATCCTCCTATCATGTCATTCTAAGCAAAAACAAAACAAATCCATTGTTTGTATATAACGAATATGAATTTGAAAAAAAAAATTCTGTAATAGTGCTTATCAAATTACACACAAATTATTGAATTCATCCCGACTTTTTTTTTTTTTTTTTTTCTTTCGCCTTTAAAAAAATATTATTTCAATGAGCAAGTTGGAAAACCGTTGGAAAGAATTTGCGTAATAGAAAACAAAAGTAAAAAAAAAGTTAAAGTACCTTCCTGGCTCATGTCGTTCTTCTTCTTTTTTTTATATTACTGTTTAGTCGAACCCATGAAAATATAAAACATTCCATTGCAGGTGCAGGCGCCGGCATTGTTTCTTCTATTGTCACTTGTCCGTTGGATGTTGCCAAAACACGACTTCAGAATCAAGGTGCCTTTCAGCCGGGAGAAAAGATATACAAAGGAACAGTGGGGACCCTGTCAAGAATATGGTCTGAGGAAGGGATCCGTGGACTATATAGAGGATTAGGTCCCACCATCTTGGGCTATTTACCTACATGGGCTATTTATTTCACGGCTTATGATTATTGTAAAGGAAGATGGGCTGAGGAAATAGGTAAGGAGAGAAGAATCAAGGAATTATACCATTCATTTTTTTTTTTATAAAATACAGGTGATAAAAAGGGTTGGTTATTGCATATCGCCTCTGCCATGTCAGCCGGCGCACTTTCTTCCATTCTCACCAACCCTTTATGGGTGATCAAAACGCGATTAATGGTAATTCGACAGTTCTTGTGAAAAATCCTAACAATGTTTCTTTTTTTTTTTTTTGGAGGATATATAGACACAAAGCGAGACAACTACTTACAGATATAAAAATACATTACATGCATTTGTCACCATTGCTAAAGAAGAAGGCGTCAGAGGATACTATAAAGGATTGGGACCTTCATTGATTGGAACTACGCATGTTGCAGTTCAATTCCCACTATACGAAAAACTCAAGGTCGTCTTTCGTAAGTTGAACACCAACTTTTTTTTTTAGAAAAAAATTGATTAACAATATACAACAGATACGGAAGTATCATCTGGATCTTTTTCAATTTTATTAGCGTCTGCTCTTTCAAAAATGGCAGCCAGTCTTGCAACTTATCCACATGAAGTTATTCGAACACGGCTACAGAATCAGACAAAAAAGCCATACAAATACAATGGTATCCTACAAGCAATTGAAATCATATCCAAGGAAGAAGGTTTACGTGGATTCTATAAGGGTTTACCGACCAATCTAGTTCGTACCGTGCCTTCTTCAGCTTTAACGATTCTTACTTATGAACTAGTGGTCAGAAAGTTGGATAGTTGGAAACAATTTTAAACGTAATAATACCCCCTCCCCCTCCTTTTGATCTGAATAGGAATCCTATATATATATAGATATTGTCGTAAACACCATCAATAAAATTAGACGTATTGCACACACACAAAATTTGGCTTGTATGGATAAATTAGTATATTAAGAAAAGTACGATCAAGAGGAACAGTGGTGAGATTTGTCAAAAACAATATATGCTAAAAACTAATACCCAAAAGAAGGGCGGCTGTAGTTTTGCATGAATTTACCTTTATAATTTTTGGTCAGATATTCATGTTTTGTTATCCTCCTCTACTTGGGAATTGTAACTTGTTTTTGGTTTTTTAGATAGGATATAGTGCGTCCATTCTTAAATGGAACATCTCTATCTCTATCTCTAATATATATACTGAAATTTGACATTAATTTTTCTTCATCACGTGACATGACTGTTTTCTTCGAGCGGGCTACAATCACCACCCACGACCGATTGTATATATTATACATTGCATTTGGGAAATAATTATTAGCATTACTTTGATGAGAGGGAGTCTGGGCGAGCATATTTCAAACAAGCAAAAAGAAAAAGAAAATACTGATTGGCATAGCGTTGTTGAAAGGATTGGAAGGCACTTCAAACAAACAAGTAGATACAAAG
>JNDS01003841.1:0-18337 GCA_000697035.1 Rhizopus stolonifer B9770
CTTTCATTATCCGACTGGTTTTTATCAGTTAGTTGTGTCAAGAAAGAAGAGTAACGTCTCCAGAAATGTATTTAACAAAGGGAAAAAAGGTAGTATGAACAAGGATCAATTCAAGCATTATTCCAACGTTTGACAGTGACTGCTACCTGTTATATATTAGTGCTCACTGATATATTCTGTTCAACCTGTCAAAAGTTGCATGAAAAACCTTCCCGTCTGCACTGGCCAATCAGTAACATTACTGTTTTTCCTCCCTGGTGTCAGTTCCTTAAACCTCGCAGACGCGCTATGAACTCAATCCGATCTCATTGTGCTTCTCATTTCCCACTTTTTTCTTCTTCTTTCTTTTTTGGCTTGTTTAACTTCCCAATTTTCCATTCTAACTTTTATTTTTTCACTCCTTCTAAGCTATTTCTTTTCTATTTATCTATCCTCCAAACCCTCCTATATGCACCTTATTGTTTAAATAATGGGGCATTGCTGGAGTAGGCCTTATAAGGAGATTATAACAAATAAACGATAATTTTTGACTATGTTTGCTTTTTAATTATACTAAGCGAAATAAAAAATTGCTTACTTTGACGTTCAGGTCTGTAAAACTTGTAAAACACTAAGATGTGAATGTAGCCAAAAACATGAGTCTAGTCACATCTTATTTTCGGAATGAACACAAACATCTGCCAATGTATGAACTTTCCACTTAACCGATATGTCTCGATCGCCATAACAGACACGGATTTCCAATCTGGATACAGATAACGTTTAACATACGCCACTATTTCGTCTCAAAAAGGAAAGCTGAATATATAAATTAGCTTCACATTCGTCCAAAAAAAAAAAAAAAAGAAAGATAGGTATCTACAAATAGATTTTTATTCGTCTAGAAAAAAATTAACATCGTCTAATTTTAGGGTAAAATCCTGTATACAAATTTGAAATCTGAGACACGAAAAACTCAGTTACAAAAAAAAAAAAAATTATTACCAATCCTTTTCTTTTTCTTTATTTTATTTTCGTAGTAATGAACAATACACTGCCAAAGTTAGATAAGCCAGCAGAAAAACCAAAGTCAATTAAGTCTGTGTGTGTCTATTGTGCATCATCTGTAGGAACTAAACCTATATACGTTGAAGAAGCTCAAAGTAAAAATTTTAACAAAAATAAGATGCACACACTCACATAGTAACCTTATTCGTATTAGAACTTGGAAAACTTTTGGCAGAGAACAATATAAAGCTTGTCTATGGTAAGTAATTTGACCTAATTTTTTTTTTTTTTTTTTTTTTTTTTTGGGAATTGGTTTATTTATCTTTCGATCAGGTGGAGGATCAGTTGGTTTGATGGGAACTGTAGCTAAAGCAGCACTTGACAACGGAGGTCAGGCACTTAGTGTTGTACCTGAACCATTATACAAGAGTGGCAGTAAGCAATTGTGTGAAGCTATCATTGTACCTGATATGCATACCCGTAAAAAGAGAATGGCTGATGAGGTAAATGGGAAAGTTGGAGAATAAGTTAATCTAACAATAGTAGAGTGATGCCTTTGTTGTACTCCCTGGTGGATTTGGTACAATGGAAGAAATGTTGGAAATGATCACCTGGTCTCAATTAAATATCCATTCAAAGCCTATTCTTTTGCTCAACACAAACAACTTTTTCGATCTCTTTATTAAATGGATCAATTTTGCTGCTGAAGGTAAAAAAAAAAAAAAAAAAAAAAAAAAAAAAAAAAAAAAAAAAAACTCATTTGCTTTTCTAGAACAATTCATCTCAAAAAAGAACACAGAAATCTTTGTAACTTGTGATACAACGGAAAGTGTATTTGAAAATTTAACAAACTACAATGCACCCGAATCACGTTATGGCCTTGACTGGTCAGCAACCAGTGATAGAGTTGCTGCTGTAACTGAATAAATAATCATGTTTAGAGCTATTTTCATAGCATTCAAGACTAGTAATAAAATAACCGTTAAGCAAAGATGATGCATCATATTCTAATATAACTGTACACATATATCAGATAAAACAATTGAAAAAGAATGCGTTTATTAGGTATATGCTGGTAAATTTACATCTTCTGGTAAACCGAATCCATAGCATGACCAACTCAGTGTACCAAAATAATCCGTCAATAATTTCTTCCCTGTATCTTCTCCTGCTGCAGCTACGACAACGTGGAAAGGAACAAGGTGCTATATATCTTTTGTGAGCCTCCACAAAAAAAAATCACTATTTGTTTTACCTCAGCAGTTGGGTGACATCTTCTGAAGTCAGGGTGTTGATTTAATTTGTTTGCACTTTGTTTACGCTCTTCTCCCTAGATTATGGAATTAGAGACTAGATATAATTACACTAAAGGTATGTCGTTACTGTCAATTGGCAGGCAACTATATCCAACTCTTGATCAAAGTTACGAACAAATGTAGGTGAAGGTTTACTTGCGCTTGACCACAATTCTCTTAAATTGTGAACAGCGCTTCCACTTCCAATAATAAGAACACCTTCATCTCTATATAGATATAAATATAGATATAGATATATAAATTCAGTAATCTTGGGTCTTTACACGAACCTTTAGTTATTTACCTCAAAGGCTCTAATACTTCACCCATCTTTGTATGCATCTGCATACTTTCATGACCAAATGTGGATACTTCCACGATAGGAATATCAGGATTAGATTCCATACTACGTTTCAAAGGAACCCAAACACCATGATCATTACCATACTTTTCTCCCGTTGCTTTGATGCCAGACTATAATCACATGAATCCTGATACACACACACACACACACACACACACACACACACACACGCAGTATCTTACTTTTGTCAATAAGTCAATCACTTGACTTGCCAACTTGGGTGATCCTTGGTGATTCCAAGTTTCCGCATAATATTTTTTTGGAAATCCATAAAAATCATAAATCAGTTTAGGTTTTTCAGAAGTGTCCACTATATATTTATAAAACACATCTTTTGAGCATGCACACACATACACACTTTAAAACTTACCAAAGATGCCTTCTTTTCCTTCCCCTTGCCAATGAGCACTAATAATCACAATAGCCTTAGGCTTAAGTGTCTGTTGAATATACTTTCCAAACCAGGTGTAAAATTTTCCTGGCTTTTGCACATCTTCTAATAAATTGGGGCCTAAAAAAAAAGCTAAATGCTCTTATAATGTTCTTTCTATTTACCTCCATGGGAAATGTAAAATACAGGTGTTCGCATAATATTGTAAGTTTGAATAATAAACACTAAAGTCAAGAAACTTTTTTTCTTTAAATATATCCTTCATTAATAATCCGGAATGGTTGTACAAAGTCAAAAATGATTTGCTTAGAAAAAATTACTAATCCTCTCTTTTTTTTAAAAACTCAAATGTCTTAATTCATTGGATACAGGATTTACCCTAAATTTAGATGATGTTTTTTTTTCTGGACGAATCGAAATTAATTTTCAGACATTCTTCTTATCTTTTTTTTTTTGGACAAAATAAATATTGAAATCAGACAGAAAAAGGATTAGCTTTTAGATGAATGAGAGTTTATATTTAGACATTTACCTATATATTATAGAAAATCAGCAAATATGAAAGATGGTTTTTAGATAAAGTTATAAACCTAAAGAAATCCTTACCTGTAATTATCTTTATGGTCCCCAAAAGAACTAGCTGTGTACAGTACAGCGATATTTTTCATTTTCGTTTAACACTGCCTTTTAAATTCTTCGGGTCCTCTCTTCCCCCCATCCAGACATCCCACACCGATTGACAACATGTTTTTTTTTTGTCGCATTCACATACTCGCTACCAAAGTGTGGTAAGTATCAAATGAATCCTAATTGTAACGCAATTACTGACGATTCTATATTTGTTCCGATTACCGTAGAAGGTTATCAAACCAGACTTTGTTTCTTTTTTAGGCCTTTCTGTCAGTGGTGCCGAAGGTACCATTGTTCTAGGTGGTTTGGATAAAACTATTCCTAAACTTGGAAGTCTAAATAAAACCAAAGTTTGTTACAATAGAAAAGATTTTGACCATGATTTCGAAGTTTTCAACTTTACCTCTAAAGTTCCTGTATGTATTGGACTTGATTTTATGAAAAAGCAAAATATGGGTATTTCTAATCTTGCTACTTCTTGGGAAATTCCGAGCGGACCTAAGATCCAAGATCCCATTGATCCTTCTGAGATTATTCCAAATGATTCTCCTGCGGGTAGCATGGCAGAACGTGAGTTGATGATGTCTATCATTAAACCACATTTGGAGACTAACGGTAGGGTACCTATCACGTCTTGTTGCTCACTTCCAGGTGCTGTTGTGACGTTGGACACCGTTCCGGGTGTTACAAATTTTAGACGACAATATTCTATTCCGGTTGCTCTTCAACCTAAGCTCGACGAGCAGATGCAAAAGTGGTTAGCTGATGGGGCTGTAGAATTAGCTCTTCCAAACACTGAGTGGAGCTCACCTAAACTCTTTGTGAAGAAGAAGGACGCTAATGGAAACTGTAACGATGATGTCCGACCATGTATTGATCCTCGACACATTAATCAGTTACTAACCAAGAAAGATCGCTTTCCTTTACCTTTAATTTCTGATTTGTTTACTCAGATGGGTAATGCCGATTGGTTCACCACGTTAGACTTGAAGCAAGCCTTTCATAGGTTCAAGGTACGTGAACCCGATCGCTGTAAAACCGCTTTTACATACAATGGACAACAGTATCAATTCAGACACGCTCCGTTTGGACTGTCTCCTGTTAGTTCAGTAGTTCAAAGGACTTTGACTACACTCTTTCAAGACTTGCCGTATGTTGCTGTCTTTGTTGATGATATCACTGTTGCTACAGTTGGTGATGCTAAGATTCACGCTAATTGTGTTGCTAAAGTTATTCAAAGGTTGACGGATACAAATTTGATTCTTAACGCTGATAAGTGTCATTTTGCGCAAACTTCGATCAACATTCTTGGATTCATTCTAAGTGGTCATGGTTTGACACTTGATCAACGTAAGGTAACTAATGTCTTGGAATGGCCAATTCCCAAAACTGGAAAGGATGTGGAACGTTTCTTGGGTTTGATGAATTACTTTCGCACTCATGTTCCTAACTTCTCTACTTTGACGTCGTCATTGGATAAATTAAGACATGAAGGTTCATTAGAACATGTTTGGAATGAGACTCATACCAACGCTTTTAAAAGCATTCAATTTGCGCTCGCAAATGCTCCGGTGTTGAGTACACCTAATTTGAACTATCCTTTTTGTGTTGCTACGGATGTTAGTGATTCAGGTATTGGGGGTGTTTTGTATCAAGTCATTGACGATGAAATCAAGTACATTGCTTTCGCTGCTCGCTCATTGTCTGTTTCTGAAACTGGTTATTCGACCACTAAAAGAGAATTGCTAGCTGTTTGCTACATGCTTAAAAAGTATCACAAATGGTTGTGGGGTAATCACTTCCAGTTATTCACTGATCATAAAGCTCTGGTGTATTTGCATACGCAGGAACTGCCGAATCCCATGATGCTAGGTTGGTTTGAAACTATTTTTGACTATTCGTTTTCTGTCACTCATTGCCCGGATATCGACAATCTAATTCCTGACGCTTTGTCTCGTTTATTTTCGAAATCTGAAAACAAACTGGTTGGGGGTGAAAAAGTAAACGCTTTTCAGGAATTCCCTTACGACATAAAAGAGACATATCAGTCACGCAGAAGAAATGTCACACATAAAAAGAAAAGTAAAAGCGTTAGGCTCAGACATGTGCATCGTGCTGTCCAAAAGGTTGACTATATGACGCCACCTGAAGACGAAAGGTACGGGATTTTACACAAAGCACATTTACTTGGCCATTACGGCGCTGATGCTATGGTTACGACCGTACACCATGATAATTTGCATTGGACAAACATTAAACAAGATGCCTTGGATATGGTATCGAGATGCATAGAGTGTCAAGCTCATAACATCGGAAAGCATGGATATCATCCTCAAAGAAGTATCACGGCTGATAGTCCTGAAGATCATTGGGCTATGGATTTGGGCACGCTTGACATAACGTTTAAAAGCGGAAATAATTATATTTTGATACTAGTTGATATCTTTTCCAGATTTACGATCTTGCGTGCTATTCCAGATAAGACTGCCATGACCATTGCAAATGAATTAGCAAATGTCTTTTGTCTTTTCGGCTTTCCTGAAGTCATACAATCAGACAACGTTTCTGAGTTCAAGAATGAACTGGTTGGAGCTATGCTTCAGTGCACTGGCATTGATCATCGCTTATCTTTACCGTATAATCCATTAGGGAATAATGTAGCAGAATCCTACATCGGAATTGCTAAGAAAACCATTATTAAGAAGTTACAGGGTGTAGCTAATGAATGGGGTTTTCATGTTCGAGGTGCACAATATGCAATGAACTGTAAATATGCCCGAGTACATTCATCCAGACCTTTTGCAGTTATATTCAACAGACAACCAAATGAGTTTAAAGATTACTCTGATGTGCAACTAGGTGATTCTAGCGATCTCTCTGCGGATGTGTAGAAGCTAGAGAAAAAAAATCGGCCACATGAATAATGTCGCTATACCATCTCTGCGTAAGCGAATGGAAGAGAGACAGCAGGTCGATCACGAAAAGTTTAATAAGAAAAACCGTGTTATTAAGCAGAAATTCCCACTGAACAGTAAAGTTATGATCCTTAACGTCGAGAAAAAAGGAAAGGTAGATCCCATCTACGAAGGTCCTTTCTACGTCCACGGAATAACTAAAAACGGAAGTTACACTTTAAGAGATCCAGCGAATGCACTCTTAACGAGAGATGTACCTACACATCATATAAAGTTAATTTCTAGCGATGAAGTAACAACTTCAGAAGATATCGCATATGAAATGGTAGCTATCGTAGAACATGATGGTCAACCAGGAAATTACACTTATCGTGTCAGATGGAAAGGTTATACCGAGGACGATGACACTTGGGAAACTGCTGATAGTTTTGATGACAAAAGTATAATAGACGTTTACTGGCAACGCCGTAACGCTAATGAAGAACAAATACGAGGTAGACAAAAACGCTTACCACAGACTGTGAATAAACGCCAAAAACTGGATCGTAACGCAAAATCACACAAGAGAAACAAGAGGACAAACTAAGGTATCAAATAAGATCTTTTACCTCGACTTTTTTTTTATCCCTCTGGGTTTTATTGGGTTTTTATCGAGACTATTATGATCCTTGGACACAGTTTATCCATCTTCTCTCTGTATTCTATTAGAAACAAAATTTAGTCTAAATTTACCCCGGACTTATTATCACAAACGTACAACAGTAAATGCAGATCGCATATGTTATCTGACCGGTTGTCCAACCTAGTTGGGGGTAATGTTGTATCTATGGTCAATATAATCGAATATCTAATAGAATGATATTTAAGGATTGCATATTACGGATAAGTAAGAGTTTGTAGACACAGACCTCAACTTGTAATACATAAGATATACATAATCAATAACTAAGACGAGGAAGTCTTAGTAGGACAAAAGCAATCAAGAAGTATATAAAGAGTTGTATTATTCATCCAATAAAGATCACCTAATTTTTGATAAAGTCCTGTCACCATCTACGACCCTTTTATTTAATCTTAGGATAAAACACATCCTTTGCTACCTCTGCCATTGTTAAATCTGTCTCTTTTCTATCAACATCAACAACAAATCTGATATCAATCTTGAACCCTCTGATATCTTTGGCGTCTGGGTAAAGTTCCTTCTTGCTTGCAATAGAAGTAGAAAAAATAGACTCACCAGTTTTGATACAAACCAGACTTTTTTCCGGAGGAAACACAGTTTTAAAAACTTTCATCTAGAGCACGTACGGATAGTCACTCTCGGTATAGTTGATTGGCGTGTGGTAACGCACTAGTCATGTCTCCCTCGGACTGGCAGCAATTTGTTACAATGCATATTGTATCAAGGACTTGTTTACTCAAGCAGCTTGGTTGCAACTTCAAGAAAGAAAATCGCTCGAGAAGCTCGTACCATTGTTTTGGACTGAATAGTCGTTGTTGAGAGTTTAGCGACTGATCGCAAAGATCTAAAATAGAAGATAGACCATTTGTCATGACCTTCCTGTCGTCAACGGGTCACTCTTTAAGATTTTGGGCATATACTTCGTGGACCTTTACAGCCTCCCTCTTGATAATAGTTCCAACAGAAAGAGAGGAATTGGAAACATTTACATTGTCATGCTCAATACGTTTATCCTGCGTGTCATCGTTGTCAACTTCTTGCGGAGCACCATTATCCTCTGTCTGTTTACTGTTACCAAGCTCTTCGCCTAGGCTTTTTTTGATTGCAGCTTGCTGTTGAAATGTTCCAATTGCTTCTTCTTCCATTAAACTTCCTGCAACAAATACATTATACTTCCTTTTGAGAGAGATTGATTTGATGTTAGTTGAATACTCTGCCCAGAATTGATCCAGTAATTCGTCTTTCTTTGATGATTGTTTTACAAGAGTTTTCACTCTTGAGAAAATGAGCTTGTGATGAGCGAGTTGAGCTCGAATAACATCTAAGTCCTCTGAAAACAAACCCATAGCACTTCTCTTGCTATAAGATGGATTCGCTTGCAGCAAATGCTGGCAAAAGTCTTGTGCTGACCACTGAGTACAGGTTTTTGATATCCAATAGTTTAAGCAACTTCAGTTAATAATTCTTTAAAGCTGCTTTTGCTCCCTTTCTTACTTGGTACGTGAAGCTTTGGCTTTAAATTTTCCCAATTATACATTGTGAATAAAAGTTGAAAATCGGAAAGAGTTCTCAAAACGATACAATGCCGCCAGTGCCAATCTGGACCACCCACAACTTGGGAATTTGCAAAACCGCCATTTGGGCTTTAAAAAGCCGCTGATTGGACATAGCTAAACCGCTGCTTGAGGATAGCAGAACCGCTAATTGGATGTGAAAAGAACCGTAAGTTAGAGTGTTACAAAACCGCCATGAGTTTTTTGAATACCGCCATTTGGCACTGGCGGCACTGTATGAGCGTGGAATTGGCCTTTAAACTCAAAATGATGCACGTCCTAATAACGGCATTGGTAATAAAATCCTTATACAAAAAAAAAAAAAAAAAAAAAAAAAACTACTTTTTTTGTAACCGACAATATCCACCAGCCCGACTGTATATTTATCTTGAAAGGAAATGTTGTGAAGAGTCAGGAAGTTTCAATAGCCGACTATGCACGTCATCTATACACATGTTTTTTGAAACCTACTGACAATTTTTTTTGTAGAATGAACACACCTTTTTTTTTTCTCTTCTTCTCTCTCACAGAAAAAAACAAAAGACATTTACAATACACGCATTAATACTGTCTACCAATGTTTCGTCCTAATACAACAACGGCAGACTTGAACGAGTTTCCTGTACTTGGAACACCACCACCTTCGATGAACAGAATTCCTAACCGACTGGCAAGTTATGCTTCTACAGCAGGCAATCACGGTTTTCAAGAACCCAGTCTAGACAGTGACTTTAATAAGCTGGGTTCATTTCCTAATAGGAATAACTTTAATGGAGTACCGCCTCCCAATATTGATTCACTTCCCAACAGAAACCTTGCACCGAGATCATTTTCAATGGATGAGTTTCCAGCACTACGTAGCTCCCAAACACCATTTGATAATGCGCTAGGTAGAGATGCCGGGAAGCCGGAACAATGGTTAGACTATGCTAATTTAAGGGAACAACAAGGTAACCAAAAGAAAAAAAAAAGAAGCATTTTCTTAAATTTTTTTTTTTTTCATCAGGTGCAAAACCATTTCCAGAAAAAAGCGAACTATCAGAATCTTGGGTAAAAAAAAATGGAAGAGATGTGTAGAGACCCTTTGTTTATTAAATATGTGTGATGGCAGGCAAGGAAACAAGATGAATTACCGTCAAGTGATGGAAAGCCAACAGATCCATATGGGTTACTAGGACTTTTAGGTGTTATTCGAATGACAGATCCAGATCGTAGCATGTTGGCACTCGGCAGCGATTTGACCACACTTGGCTTAGACTTAAATACAGAAGAGTAAGACAAACAGAGGGGAAGGGGGGAGAAAAGAAAGCGCGTCATTAACACCATTTAGCTCAATATACTCAACATTTATATCTCCTTGGTCAGATACACAAACTTTACCGGGTCTCAATGTTGAACCAGGTTATTATTTACCTGCGTGTTATCGCCATGTACAAGCAACGCCACCTGCACATCAACGCATGAGAACATTTTCCGATGAAATCTTATTTTATGTCTTTTATTGTATGCCGAAAGATATCGCCCAGGAGGCAGCAGCACAGGAATTGTAAGGAGCTCAAAAATAAACACGGACTGATTTAGATTGGATTAGATATGTACGTAATTGGCGTTATCATAAGGAGTTGGGCTTATGGTTGACAAAAGAAGCAGACGAAAATGGTCGACCTGTGCAAAGTTTTCGAAGGACATCTCCAAATGGTTTGGATCGTGGTGTTTATGTGTTTTTTGATCCAACTACATGGCAAAAGGTGAAAAGAGAATGGTCTTTATCTTGGGATGCACTTGAAGAAAGAACAAGTTCCAGTAATAATAGAGTGATCATGTAAATTATCCCAACGCACTTTTTTTTTTTTTTTTTTTTTCGTAGGGTGTTTTTTTTTCCCCTATAGAATAAAGAGCCTTATTATAAAATGTTTTATGTAAGTTTTCTTGAGAAAGTTCAAATATATTGGACACCAAAAATATATTTGCTCTTAAAAATGTTTTGATGGTCGAAGATTATATATATTCAAAATGTGCAACTACAAATTATCATATAAGGATAGACCATGTCTATCCTTTTTCTTTTCCCACTTTTTTTTTTTTTTTTTTTTTTTTTTTTTTTTTTGCTTAAATGGATTTTTCATATTGTTTGACCAAAGATGTGCATACACAAGTATCTATAAGAATGTATGTTATCAGAGTGTTATCTGTTACTTATCTTTTACAAGTTCGACATTAGAAGGAAGAAGTAGTTCATTACGAGAAAAGTAAATGAAACAATTAAGCGTAAAAAAAAACTCACCTGCATAGTAAACCGCTTTCGGATCTCTTTGTCACCGTTCAACTGTTTGGTGATAATAAACCGTTGACAGTACCTGTGAGAACCAGCTATAAAGCCTTTAAAAACCATTGGAGGTAAAAACTTGTTTTGTGTTTAAGATCAATACTTATATTTAGTTGGAATGAATGGCTTACGTTGCCCATCAAGTATCGTGATTTACCAGCTACAGCACAATTTGCCATTACAGTTTGGAATTCACATGGACCACGTAAATTACAAGCTGTAGGAGGAACGACTCTTCAAGTCTTTGGAAAGCATACGTAAAGAGAGAGAGAAAGAGAGAGGGGGAAGATATGCTGATAGTTATATATGTATATATATATGTAGTACCTTGAGACGAGCTAAACAGAAACTTTATCTTTGGCCTGATTGTGAAGCGGATGGTATGCAAGAAACAACAACACCCAGTAAAGCCAAAAGCAAAGACTATATGGATCAGCTGGAAAAAGTAAAACACAGACAAAAAAAAAAAAAAAAAAAAAAAAAAAAAAAAAAAAAAAAACAAGTGCTGACAGAATACATTTAGGAAGCTTCCAGTACATTAGAGGAATTAGCTTTATACGTCGATTTACCCAAATTTGATTTTCCTGTGGTCTATGGTGAAATGGAATACACACTACCTGATCCGTTTGTGGAAGATACACCAATCACAGAGCAACAACAGCTTGTTACAGCCATGAATCAAACAATTCATTCAACAGATATCGATTACTCTATTGTGTTCGATCCAGATTTACACAGAGATAATCCAGTAGAAGCTAAACATCGTCGATTAGTCCGTAGCCATCGCAGTGGTCCCTTGGATCGTGATTTGAAACCTAATCCAAAGATTAGAGATGAATTGAATGTAAGTTACTAGTGAAAAAAAAAAAAAAAAAAAAAAAAAAAAAAAACTTATTTTTATGTGCATTTAGAGCATTATGTCTTATCCTCCCACACAAGCATTAACTTCCGAAGAAAAAAACTTGATTTGGAAGTTTAGATTCTACCTCACACGCGACAAGAGAGCGTTGACTAAATTTTTAAAATGTGTCGTCTGGACAGATGCGACCGAAGTAAGACAAGCCGTAGACATCTTGCCTCTTTGGGTAGATATTGATGTGGATGACGCGCTCGAATTATTGGGTAAAGAGTTTCAAAACAGGACTGTACGTTCCTACGCGGTTCAACAACTGAAAAAGGCAGATGACGATGACCTATTGCTTTATTTGCTTCAATTGGTACAGGCACTCAAGTTTGAACATTATAATGATAAAGGTGTTGATAATGATTCTTCTTTGGAAAAATTCTTGATCAATCGTTCTTATAGTAACCCTGTGCTTGGCAACTATTTTCACTGGTAAATGTTAAATGGCTACAAAAAAAAAGAAAAAAGAAAACTGAATATGGGTTAGGTATGTGATGGTAGAGTGTGAGGTCCCAACGGTTCATAAAATGTATGCAAAAGTAACCTATGATTACTTTAATGCACTAATGGAAGTTCAGGGAGGCCATGTTCGACGTGGAGAATTGAGAGAACAGGGCACGCTTATTCAAAAGCTTACCCAGGTATCAACCGAGATTCGATCAATCAAAGAAGGTCGCAACAAAAAAATTGACCGACTGAAAGCAATCTTGGGCGATCCTAAGGGGTCACTTCACTCTTTCCCTGCTCTACCCCTACCTTTGGATCCTACCAAGAAAGTGTGCGGGATCATACCGGAGAAATCGGGCATTTTCAACAGCAATCTTCAACCACTGAAAATTATGTTTATCTGCGAAGATGGGAACGAATACCCAGTGATTTTCAAGACAGGTGATGATTTAAGACAGGATCAGTTGGTGATTCAGATTATTCTGTTAATGGACAAGTTGATGCAAAAGGAAAATCTGGATCTCAAACTATCTCCTTATAAGGTCTTGGCTACTGGATCTGAACATGGTCTAATGCAGTTTGTTCCTAGTATGTCATTGGCAGCTGTTTTGAACAAACACCAAAATAGCTTGCTGGAATACTTTAAAAAGCATCATCCAAACAGTGAACCAGGAAACTTCTTTGGTGTGGATCCTAAAGTGATGGAAACTTATATTCGAAGTTGCGGTAAATACAAAACAAAGGGGGTTGTTTTACTTAACTTTTTGATTAGCGGGCTATTGTGTGATTACTTATTTACTTGGTGTTGGAGATCGTCATTTGGATAATTTGCTATTATCCCCAGACGGCCATCTGTTTCATGTCGATTTTGGTTTTATTCTTGGTAGAGATCCCAAGCCTTTCCCACCCCCGATGAAACTCTGCAAGGAAATGATTGAGGCCATGGGTGGAGCGGGTTCACCTTATTATATGGCCTTTCAACAATATTGTTATACAGCCTTTACGACCCTTCGCAGAAACGCGAATTTGATTCTCAACTTGTTTGCCCTTATGGTAGACGCTAACATACCAGATATCAAAATTGAACCCGACAAGGCGGTGCTTAAGGTACAAGAAAAATTTCGTTTGGATCTATCAGAGGAAGCGGCCATTTCCTATTTCCGTGGTTTAATTTCTGAAAGTGTGAATGCTCTCTTTCCTCAAATTATGGAAACAGTTCATAAATGGGCACAGTACTGGAGAAGATAGTTTTAATAAACTTTTATGTTAAATTCCATTTCTTGTGATATATTTTTACGCATACAATATTGAGGAAAAATACAATCAATAGACCACCACACATTGTAAACATTGGTCCCTTTCCTATCGCACGATCAAGGTCAGATGCAACAAGTGACCCTATGCCTGCCATAATATACCGAACGAGGTTGTTACAAGCTAAAAAAAATATATGTATTAAAAACTAGTTTAATTATAGCCTATTACCTATAACAGAAGCACTTTTTGCTTTAAAACAATCTGACATGTAAGCTAAAATGGTCACATTGGGGAACATGCTAGCAAAACCATCTAATTAAAAAAACCAATCATTAAAAAGAAAAGACCCTATTTCTTTCATTATTTTTTACAAATAAATTGACAGACAAGACCATAAGCCATATGAACATTTCTATCAATACCCCAGCCGTAAGCAATCAAGCTAGCTGCTTGTAAAAAATTAACGCTTCCCAACACTAAAATACTCAGGCGCTGTTCTGGATATCCTTCAGTTACTCTGGCTTTATGTCGAGTGTAAACTTTATCTGAAATTTTGCCACCAAAAACACCACCGATCATGGCACCCAAAGCCATTGGTAGATAACAAAGACCTACCAGACCAGAGTTAAGACCATATTGGTCCGCATATACTCTATTCAAGATCGTGTTGCTCAAATATAAGACAAAGAACCTAGGTGTAAAAATATATAAGAGGGGGGGGAGGGATATGGGACTATTAGGTTTAATAGACTTACAATATACCACAATAGCCAATACATAAGGCAATGTTTGGACAAATGATCGGTTTGAGAGAAGAAAACGGATGCCATCCCCGAGACTTTTCACCTGGTCTTGTCTCTGGCAATAGGAAAAAGATGGCAAGCAGAATACAGAACCCAAAAATAGCCAGGAACCAAAAATTACTTGCCCAACCTAATCCTGTGTTTAGATAACCACCGATGATGGGTCTAATTCAATAGAGGAGGTGAGCTTGGTGCTTTTGGTCTGTTATTTACCCTAAAGTGGGGCCAAGAAGAGAGCCACAAGAATAATAAGCAAAGGCTCTTCCACGTTCTTGAGGCTTAAAAATATCAGCAATAGTGCCTGCACCCATAGACATGACCTATTTTCTCCTTTTCTATTTATATAATGATCTACATTCGATATTTGTTTATTTTACAGATGAAGAACCAATAGCACTGACAGCACGAAATGCGATAAACATTTTTATATTCACGGACATTGCACAACATATACTTCCAATGACTGAAATAGAAAATGAAATCAAATAGATATATCTTCTACCTAACCGATCGCCTAAACTAGCCCAAACAAGTGGCTGTATTAAATATGAGATCATCAGAAAGTTTGCAGAATATATTCTTACACAAAATGCAGTTAGAAATGTAAATACCGATACTTTTTTTTTTTTTTTTTGCAGAAAATAAGAATGTCAATCATCATAACTCGAGGCAACGGATCAACTTACATGATGCATTCATAGTGGTATCAGTTGTATTAAAATATTTTTGCATATCGATAATTGCTGGATACTAATTGAATCATTAATTTTTTTTCTGTATTTTGTGTGTTTTTACATAAACAGTAGAAGCAATGGGCGATCTATTAAAAAAAAAAAAAAAAAAAAAAAAAAAAAAAAAAAAAAAAAAAAAAACCTATTAGCATTATAAATCTTTAAATGTTGTATATCTACATGGACCCAGCCATGGCAACAATGAATAAAATGACATTTTTCTTTAATTTCGAATAGTTTTGTGGGTCTGTTGTAATCTTGTATTTCTCTTCACTGGCATTTGAACCATAAGTTAAATTGGACATATTGTCATGCATTAAAAAAGAAAAGAAAGAAAAGTAAAAAAAAAAAAATAACGTTTCAATTTAACAAGGGGTTTTGTGTGTGTGTGTGTGTGTGTGTGTGTTTTATTTTTTTAATATGTAAGGAATGGTTATTTACATTATGAAGAGAGAGAGAGAGAGAGAAAAGGAACGGTGCTATATAAAGAGGAAAAGAGAGGTCAGGGTTTCATAGAAAACATAAATTATACATCTAAAGGGTATGGTGTGTGTGTGTGTGTGTGTGTGATATTCTGAACATATGTAGATTACTTAAAGACTGACAAACAAGTTGACGGTGTTACCGCTGGATTCAAAAGCCATCTGTACATCGTCGTCTGAATTGATTGTAATAAGGTCACCTTCTTCATCTTCATACTTTAAACGAAGCATATCTGCGGGATTCAAATTGGCCATCAAATAGACTTTCTTTTTGATTTTTTCCATGAGTTCAAAGAAGCTGATGTCTGTAGCAGTCACGATCACATAAATGTTGTCGTTGAATTGAAGCTTGATCTTCATTGAGGAAGAGTGGAGGATGTCTCCAAGGCGAGTTGATTTGGTTTCTGTGGGCTTTCTGAAAAGTGGCAAAGTTTCCATCATTTGAGAGACCGTGTTTGCCTTGAGAAGATTCGGGTTGCTTTGAGATCGAAGTCTACCGGGTAAAGGCTTGGGTTCTGCAGCAGCCATGGGTTGGGAATGAGAGCGACCGGTCTTCACAAGTGGATGTTGACTAAAAGCTTCCTCGGTGGGTAACTCGGGAATATCTTCAGACCAGTAAAAGTGTGAATTGGTAATACGCGCTGTAGGCGAAGAGGGGCCTGAGGGTGGTGGCGAGGCTGGGAAATAGTGAGAGAGTGTAGAGAAGGTGGAGGTGGACCTCGGAAGAGGAGAGAGATTCATTCCGGGCATACGCGTCATATGACTGCCACTACTAAACGAACCAGACCGACTCCTAAAGTCTTCCTCATCGTCGTCGTCGTCATCATCATCCTCATACAGATCAGTATAATCGCGCTGCAAGAATTCGCTGTGACGTTCGCTGGCCCAGGCACGGACCTTGGCAATTGCAGCCGACCAGAGCTTGAATTGTTCTTCATTGCGATACTTTATTGACACATGATTGGGTCCAGGCGAGGTCAGGTCCAACTCAAGCGACCAAACATTCTTTGTACACTGACTGGTGACTTCTGAAATACAAATGGCTTCAGACACCACCTTGGGCACCAGACTGCCTCGACGCTTCTTCTTGGATAAGGTGTTGGTAGGCAAGATATGGTTTCCTTTGGTTTCCTTGCACAATAACAGACTACGTTCAAATAAGAACACATGTAATTCACGTTCATAACTTTCGGAAGTAGATGCCAACAGTTTGTCTTGTAAAAGTAAGTTACCATAGCCGTCCAATGGCAAGTCATCAATACGCTTCTTGAGTTCACGCACGGTCTGTGTGTTCTCGTGTTGACGCTGAGTTTCATTCACTTTTTCAGCAACCCGCTTGATAGCATCCACGCTTTCGAGAGATTCTGAATAAGATGGCCAATCCTGGTCAGTGCTCTTAACAAGTTCTTGCAACAAGAGTGGATACTTGCAGATACGTTGGACAGGCTTAATCAGAAGCGAAGGGAGTTGATAAGTCGGATCCAAAATGTCGGCTAATTTCATCAAACGAGGTGTCTCTTGTACCACTAGATCTTGCGCTGAATAGTAATTGGCGCAGTAAGGTTCATAGACCGAAAAGGCCTGTTCGGCCTGAAGAAAGAGACGGCCGATACGTTGTTCTTTCGGTGACTTTTCCGCGGTCTCTTCTAATTGGATAAGAAATCGACGCTGGAAATCAAGTAAGGCGTTCAGATTACCAAAAAGATAGTGAATTGTATCAGGAGAAAGTACTTTTTGTGTTTGTAAATCACGCATATAGTTCTATTACATATAAAAAATTAATAAAAAAAAAAAAGAACTTCTTTAACTGTATGAGCTTACTTGGAGGATTTCCATATCTTGAACATATTTTCTTTCTGTTTCCAATAATTCCATAACGACTTTATCTCTTGTGTTTTTAGGTGCATTTGGATCTGAGTTCCTATTGGATGAACGTACGGTAATGATTCCCCGATCCTCCAATATTTGCAACAATCGATTGATAGTGTGAACGACCTATTGATGTTAATAAATCATATCAATCAATTAAGGGACTACCTTGACGAATCCATTGGTGTCGTTCTGGTAAACATCAGAAATACTAAACATGTCTTCTTCAGGCAAAGACAGTTTGTCACGGCAAGCTACAATGAAATAATAAACGACGGCTTTACAAGAGTTAACGGCATTCAAATTGGGGTCGGTTTCAACGACGAGAGGATGAATCGGATTGACTGCATTGTATAATTTCCAGAGCGGAAATCCTTGACGGCAAATGGTAGTCAGCTTAGTTAACGGATCGGTTGTATTCATCTGAGCTTCCAAATAAGCGGTCATTCCATCAATCAGGGCTAGCTTATCCAAAACTGAGCGACAGTTGTGATATAATGAGCCTGAATGTGTGCTGCTGGTTGGGCTCTGAGTGTTTATTGGTTTTAGTGTAGGGACTGGTGGCGGTGTCAGTGGCATGTCGATTATATTGACCGAAGAAGGTATGTTCCTTCGGTTGAGTGTTAATGCAGACATTTATTTTTCAAATAAAAAATAAGAAAAAGGAGAAAAAAAAAAAAAAAAAAAAAAAGAAAAAAATA